>CAJQUW010002672.1:0-260048 GCA_907163375.1 Prostheceraeus crozeri | reverse complement strand
GTGATGACTCCTTTTTGCTGTTACTCGTATTTATGAGTATTATTGCATGTTATGCTGCTGTCGCAAGTTTTCAACTGGCCTCCAATTCAACGCGGGGCATAGTAGCAAAATGAATCGAAGAACCTGAATGAACTCTATCATGTTGTAATTTCGATAATCGCATTGTTGATATATTCGCCCGGGTAGCAGTACTTGAGCTGGTTATTTACACCTATGTCCCAGTTCGGCCTATATTTTTCTTTTAATAAAATCGGATCTGCAGGCCCCAACAACAAATCATTGTTTGTGACTTGCTCTCACAATTGTAAACTTTCAATGCATGAAACTTTTTGACAATGGATGAGCCTCCGAGTGACTTGACATATTTAGGCTATCCATTTTAAAAACGCCAATCAAATGAGCTGCCATGTGACAGCTTATTTTGAATCAATTTAGCAAAAGGTAATATTAACCTATCGCAATTTCTTTACCAGACCCACTCATCACGGATAGGTACTATCTCCGTTACTTCATGCTTTTTGAGTTGGAAAGACCCAAGTAATTCTAGGATGTTGATCATCAATCCTTGTCAAGATACAAAAACTTTCTCTATTACAATCCAATCAACTTCAGGTGCCGAATCGAAAACTTTTGTACATCTTGACAAGAAATAATCATGAATATCTTAGAAACACCTGGCTCTTTCCAACTCAAAGAATATTATACCATGATTAAGTAGGACAACTTCCAAGCACTCCGTTACTTCAATGGTGTTCGATGTGAATCGATGCCAAATATTAGAAAGGATTACAGAATTTGCCCAGCCATTCTGCTGTCTGTAATGTCATATAACAGTGTTAGTTTCCTAGTTGAAAGTACTGCAACCTTTTGTTCAATTTATCAGTTTTGTAAAGTTTAGGCAGTAGCAAAATGGTGACCAGTATGCATTATTTGTGATACTATTAAGAAACCATGCACTTACCTTTAGTCAAGATAACCGACAAGTCTAACCGAGGCAAGTGTTCAACCTTTCACATGATGCCCGTACATGTACATGTATAACGGCATTATCTAGTTACATTAATTTCACCGCCATCTCCAAGGTTATTTGAAGCGAAGGAGTCTGAAGTGTACATGCATGTATATATCAAGAATGCGGGCGCTAATATATTCAACAAACAGGAAACAATGTGTCTGATATTAAATTCTTGAACTGCCTCATGTACTTCGTGTTCTTTTTGTTACTTTTGAAGTTTTGTTGTTAGTAATAACTTTTATCTCTATTTTTTACCATATCTATATAATGTACAGTATTGATTTGAATGATTAGTGTCAAAAGTTTGATGTGTTTGCTGCTCTCTCGTCCTGTCATTCCTGCTACATAGCGAAACGTCGCATTGAATAAAAGCTGTTTGCAGTACCCGAAGCAATTTTCAAAATAATTTGTATTTCTCCCAATAATGGAACCGGGTACGTGGAGGATTCGCCCCCAGAGCCATTCCAAATCCTGATGAGGTATTTGTAATTGGAATCAACTAGATTTTTGGCCATGCAATTGAGAAGTAGTTGCAACATGCTTTGCAGTCAGCACTGTTAAATATTCATTTAACATGCCGTGCAAATTACTTCAATCTCCTCGTCGATAATGCGTTACAAGAATTCAATAACTTCTAATAGTGCGACGTTGATATATTATACTTAGTAGATGTGTACCAGGGGTATAGTTACAGGAAACTTTTTTAAGGAAATTTATGACGAAAGTTATTGTCAATATCTACAAGAAATGAAGAATTGGAAATGTAAACAAAGAATTGGGAGTTATTTAAAGTAATTGTAAAGTGATTGAAATGCAATTCGTGAAAAACGGAATAATTCATGATTGCAGTCAATTACATTTCATGAGCAATTGACACAAGTCTGGCAATCAATATGAATAAATATAGTGCGATTTAAAAGTAATCCCGCCAATTAGGAGAAAATAGAAATGATGGCAAAATGTTTATTTCCATTTGTTTCCTGACATGGAAAATACTAATATCACAGTGAAATAAATTCAAGCTATGTCTTCGCGGCGCTTCTTGTATCCACGTTGAACTTGCTTTGCAGCGAAATTTGCAGAAAGCAATTAATCTCAATATTGTTTGTCACACACAACAAAGATTGTAGCACACTGAACAGTACCAAGGACATTGATAAATTCTTCCATTCATATTTTCCACCCACTTGCACACTCTCACCTTAATACATTTGTACAATTTAGAATTTTCGGCCCCACCTCCTCTCCATTCTTCTTCCTCTTTTGGTCTCAGGTGATTCCGATTGAATTTGGGCAGCAGCCGTGATCCAAATCTCATCATGGGATATGGGAAAGTGTCAAAGTTGCGGCCCTGCTGTTCATTGAAGTAGTATTGACCGTGATCGGCAGAAGTGATGCTAACTGCCGCCACGTTGAAAAGAAAGACGTAAAATTGCATTGTTGTTCACATGAAGATGAAATTTGAATATCAGCACAATGTGATATTATATTTATATTGGAGCTTCCTGTGGTTTGTCATGCCAATAGTGACTGATGTGTATCAAACGAGGCAACGGAGATTTGACTGACATTTTGCCTACGAAAGCAATGACGTTGCAAGAATATGGCCTTGATATTTACACATGAACTTTAATTAATGTCATCAGGTGCTCTTCTGGATGAAAAAAGGAAGGGATACTTCTATTCTTCCCACCACCACATTTTTGCTGTTGACACCCTCGAGTGTTGCATCGTCAGCGATCTTTTCTTGCTCCTAAGTGCAGTCTCACTACCGTCGCAAAAGTGTTGAGCGTGTAAAATTCCTCTGGTTTGTAGAAAATTCACAGCACTTGCTTTGCCGCTCATTGTAGCTAGAGTGTAGACAACAATCCCACGAAGTTCATGATCACAGCACAGCTGTAGCTTGCATTCTAACTGAGTATCCAAGGGACCAATCTCTCATCCCATGGGTCAAGTGAGACTTCTCAGTGATGTGCTATCACTCAGTGACAGATGAAGTCTATTCTAAATCCGATGTCATTAAAGGTCCATTCACACCGGACGCGGCGCGGCGCGTCCAACAAAAATGTTTGTTCTCACCGTGCCGCATGGCGAGGGGCGGGAGAGGGGAATGGAGAGGGGGCAACTACAAATACAATATCATTATGGACACTTATTGCTAAATAATTAACATATTCATATTCCTTGTGTTACATTCATTCGATCGAGCCCAAGCAAGACACCATAATATGACACTTTCCCTAGATATTTAAATGACGTACTCAGTTTTCAGAATTAACATGAAATCAGATGCAACATTTCAAGCATAGTGACTCGACCTTCATGCTCGATTTTCATTCTTCATTCTCGAGCTTCATTCTCGATGCTTACCTTCATGTGCAATTTAACGAGGCATGCATATGAAGCAGTACGCAAGTGCATGGCATTTGTTGTGCATTGCTCAATGCAATATCAGTATTTCATATTCTAATCGAAATTGGACATTCAAATTCTTAAAAAATGCGTGTATACACGTACACGAATGCACATTTTAAAGCTAAGAGGAATTAGATAAATAAATGTTCATTATCGGATACGAGCATATGGTCTGTCGTGAGAGAATTGTGTGATTTGAAATCCAAGGCTACCTCTCGGTTGTCAGCTATGATCAAGGATCATCCAAGTCCAGCCCATGCAGCGGAAGCTTTTGCTTCATCCTTTGAATCTCACTTTTCAAGAAAAGCTGATCGGCCTGCCACGGATGTCTCCAGTAAAGTTGATGTTTCGGAGGACAAATGGAAGCCAATTGTCAGCCCAGGATCAGTTTACGTATTGATCAAAAATTTAAAGTCAAAATCTCCTGGCATTGATAACCTATGCTCTAAGCTCCTGAAGGCAAGTACTCACATTATCTGTCATCCCGTCGCTCATTTATTTTTGATTTCACTTTCTACCGGTCATGTTCCCTTGATATGGAAAACGGCAAATATTATTCCTATCCCCAAGTCAGGAAGCTTTAGCAGTGAGTGTTTTCGACTAATATCTGTACTCCCATTATTGTTAAAGTTGCTTGAAAAAATTTCCTCGATTCCGTCAATACATCTTTGCAGGTGCTCACTGGTACAAACCAATTCGCTTATAAACCTGCTACTGGTACCCTTCATGCTCAAATAAAAGTTCATGACTTTATTACACAGCAGTTGGAAATTAAAGGAGTTTATATGGAGTCGTGCTACCATCATTTGACGTATGTCAAGCATTCGATTCACTTTGTCATGATGCTCTCATAAGTTAGAGCTTAAAGTGATAAGTTCCCATCACTAAGTGACGCTTTGCTTCCTGGGACTTTCATCCGTTGGATCAAGTCATTTCTACAAGACAGACGATTTTGTATCAGTCTTCAAAACGTGTTCTTCAGCTCGGTTCGTATAATGGGTTCTGGAGTCCCACAAGGTTCTGTCTTATCACCACAACTGTTTACTGCTCACATGGGATCTTTGAAACCCTTATCTGATGGTGTATTGATGGTGAAGTATGCCGATGATGTGCTTATGGTAATCACACTTCAAGATCACTGCAATGTTAATGAGTGCATTTCTCTTGAGATCAGCAATATGACAGAGTGGTGCACGAATCACGGGTGACGGCTCAACAATGATAAAACAAAATCCATGCGAGTTCTTAAGAGGCAAGGATATCCCCCCAGATTGCTATGAACCTCAGCAGCATTGTCAAGTTTCTTGGTGTTACTTTCAATGAGTGCCTGAGCTGGGAGGATCACATTTCCGATGCTGCAAAAATGCTAGTCGACGTGTGTTTGCTCTTCGCCTTTTAAAATCGGCTGGTATTAAGAAGGATGACTTGATAATTGTTTATAATGCCTTCATTCGATCAATGCTCGAATACAATTCACCTTTGTATGTTGGTCTTTCGAAGAGAGACAGCAATAAATTAGACAAAATCGACCGCATGTGTCATCGTGTTATTTGTGGCAGTCGGTGTCGTGAGAACTGTCTCGGAGATTTGAGTGAGCGAAGAATCATGAGGTCATTGAAGGTATTTCAGGAAATGATGCAGCCGAACAACTTGCTCCATGATTTGTTGCCAAGACGTTTGCTCTACTCTCAACTTCTTGAAAGTTTTCTCTGTAAAACTCATCGCAGAGCCATATGTCTTTTCTACCTTATTGCACAACCCTGTATAATTCTAATTTGAAGTAACTTTCATTTCTATCTACTGTAACTTTCATGAATTTGTAATTTTGTGATTTTCATTAACTGAAATAAAACGCATTATTATTATTGCATCTAGGCCATCACCAGTGCAGTCTATGCACTATATAAGACTGCATGTTTCTAACCTTTCACTGGCGCCGTCATTGCAGAGAAATGAACAGAAATTATGCATCGATTATGGATTCCAAATAATTCTGATTTTATAATATCAGGGTCACAATGCTTGCTTTCCAAAACTGACTTTATGACGATTTAGTTGCAAAGTCAGCCCTGTATGTGCATTATATAGGCCTACACCTTCCTTCGTTTTGATGGTGCTTTATTCACTTGCCATCAACTTCCAAAACTGTTTTCATTTTATTTCAATTTTGCATGTAATCATATTTTCGTTTTCCTTCATTTTCGGTAAATTCTTTCACCTTCATCTTTAGCCTGTATCTTATTTAGTTTCTTTCATTTTCCAATACAGTACTAATTTTCTTTCAATATCATTTTTACATGTATTTATTCATTTTTCTTCGCTTTCTTTCATTTATAGTAAATACTTTTCCTTCATTTTGTCAATATCTTTTTCATTTTCCTTCATTTTCCAATATGCATTTTCATTTTCCAATGTGCATTCACTTCTATTCGATTTTCCAGTGGGACATTCTTTCTACTCATTTTGCTTCTATTTCATATCAGTTGCGACTACCCTTATTTCCAGTAGTGTATATATTTTTACATGTATTTTTCCTTTTCTCATTCATTTCCTTTACTGCATGCATTTTTCTTCGCTTTGCCAGTATTATGTTCTTTCATCTAGTAGGGGACTGTTTTCATTTTCACTAAAAGAAGAAAAAACAACCAGAGGACTATTACGTTATAACATATGTGGTACTAGACGACTATGTACGCAGTAACTATTGCGTTATTGCGCAATTCATGTAGACGATTGTCCGAAAAGTTGATCCTATACTAGCATCAGCATGAAAATTGTATTCAGCGATGCTTTGTAATTGAGGACTGTCACCTGTTGTCGGTTACAAAGTTCATTCGGTGTCATGTGGACGGATGCACATGCACATGAGGGGTTCTCACGTGAAACTAAAATTTGATTCTGGCATTTGTTCGTCTTCTAAAGTCTGAATTGAGAAAATCTTCCAAAGGAATTACGAATTTCAGTTATAAACGGATTTTAGATGTGATATCAAACTTTTCTGATAAAGGGATATTTTTGCGAAGCTTGGCTGTTATTTCACGGACCGGTGTTAAAACGGAGACATCTCCGTGCTAGATGCACCACACATGTACATGTTTCACAAAATCTATTGAGGTCTAATAATTCCTGTCTCCGGTCATAATTCAAGGATAACTTAAAAGTTTGTAATTTCTCTTAAACAACATAAATTTAGGTTGAATTTAGAAGTAACCGATGCTGTTAATCCTAGAATTGTATTTCCAAATTTTCGTCTGATATAAACACAGACCGCGTCAGGGGAAGAAGGGAGTCAGTTGTACCCATAATTTTCAAATAACAAAAAACAATCTATGTTAATCACCATATAATGTAGAGCAGAATTTAAAAATTCCATTCATTTCTGATAAAGTGAACTAAAACATCAAAAGAATATTTCAAAACGAAGATTTAAATGTCGGATTAGCTCAAAAATCAAAAACACTTGGAGATGCTTTGAAAACAAAGCAAAATTCAAGCCAAAAATGTGAATTACGTAATTGTACAATCAAAAACAACAGTGTCTGTCTGAAAAGATGTAATTCACAAATTGACTTGCCCATTCTGACGAACTACTGCATGTATGGGAAGTACAAGCGGCCCTTCCATGTACGGGTAAAAGAACATAATATGACTCAAAATTAAGCTACTTCTTCAAAGCATGTAAACTAATGCAATGTGAACAAGATCGGAACAAGTATCATGACATATGAACGTGATCAAAACAACAGCCTAAGAGAAGCCTTGATGATAAGAAAATTTGAACCAAAAGTTAACTACAGAAAAAAGAGAGAGCACAATACAAACAATTCTTGCTCATATCATTAATATTTCTATAATGCATGATATCCTAAAGCTTTCTGTGTCCACAGGTTAATAAGTTCCACTAGGTAGGTAATTACTTTCCTGAATGGAAATAATTAACCCGTTGCAGATCATAGAGTAAGTATATTAGGTAGAGTGGCAACTCAGCATTAATTAAATCCGCTTTGTGTATACAGTTTCGATTTCATTAAATGAGCTCGAATGAGACCCAGCATCACATGTGAGATATGCAAATTTTTGCACTTTTAGAGAAATTTTGAATTTGACTGATCGTGATAGAAAAACAGAGGGAATAATGGCATTTTATACGTAGGGTATGGAGAGATAATATAGTCTGTTAAATTAGCAATCCGATGGGTTACTATCACTTGAATACATGGCCTTATCAATAACAGCACTTTCTTAATTGAGCGCGATCATATCACAGGCCATGTCACAAGCTAGCCTGCCACTGGTACAGCAAAATGTAATAACCACTGACAATTATCACAATGAAGTTAAATATGTAAATGGGTCGGCATTGCTTTATTCAGATTTGACTAAATCATAAAATTAATTATACCGATGGAAGTGGAATTGAAAACTTGAAATTTCAGCAAAGAAAGCACAATATGATGTCGACGTTTTTATGAAGACTTGTATATAATGCAGTTCATGAATTTCCTTTCATAGCCAGCTTAATTTCCGCTTAATTAATATGCTTCTTAGCAAATGTTAATTCCTTTTGATATCCAACTTCTTTCATACTACTTATAAGGGAGCGTCATCTTGGTAGTATATACAAGCACACACAAGAATAATTTGAAAAAATGGCTTTTTAAAAGCTGCTCAAATAATTTCTTGGACCGCAGGAACGCAATCTCCTCAAAAAACTGAATCTCTTCATATAAAAATTTTCACTGTATACAGATACTTGTTTGAGTAAACACTCTACCTATATATACTTACTCTATGGTACAGACTTCCATGAAAAAAGTAATGCATTATAGCAGATAATGCATAGATTTCTTCGGTCATTATTTTTCATAATAGCCTCGAGCCTTCGAATAACAATGACCTCAAATCTATGCATTCTATATGACTTAATACATGTACGTAATTTCCATGATGATTTACCTTTTCTATTTTTACTCTACCACACCGATTTCTGCTTCTGCTGTTACATAATATGATTACCATAAGATTAGATTGTTATTTGATATTTGAAAATTACAGGCACTCATAACTCCCCTCTCCCCATGACGCGGTCTGTGTACAGATAAAAATTTAGGAATACAATTTAAGATCAACAACGTCGGCTATTTTAAAATTCTCGGCAATTTTTGAATAACACAAGGATTGTAGATGTGATAGCTTAATATTGGCGAATGCGTTTACGTTAAAAGTTTGAAACTAAGTAATCAATACCTTAGTAACTGCAGATTGATCAAATTGATAATCTAGCAGAGCAAAGATGTGTAGGTGTTCAATGTGAATTTCCAGTTCATTCTTCAACAAGGAGTTAAATTGCCAAATTTAAACAAAGTAAAAGCTTAAAATTTTTATGCTTTCTATCATCTCATGTCTGTAGTGAAGATGCTTTTCCAGACATTTTCACTTTGCATATGTACAGGCTTTGTGCAACTGCTATAAAATTTCTTCAGTCTCCATTTAGCGCAGTCTTTACATGTGGAACAAAATACCTCTCAACTGACCAATTCTCTGATTTTTTAAAGTATTTTGGTTTCAACGTAAGACAACCCCGCTGTGTATCATGCTATGAATTGTGATATTTGACATGTTTGCATGCTCCAAATATAGAATTTATCTGTGAATGCATCCTGTAATTTAGTAATATGACGTAGTTTATCCATCAATCATTGAAGAACTGAGAATTGAATGGCAGCTAGAGCTCAATGACGAAGAATTCTATTCATTATTTATCATGACAAATGTCTTCCCTTACCCATCCATACGTGGCGCTAAAGTCCAATCCGAGGGGGAGCACGATTCGTCTCCCCTTTACTTCTAAAGCATTGCTCCGAAACACGTGACATTTACGGTGCGTGTGAACTTTCTACTGGTGGTATTCATTTACTCTACAGTAACTGACTCATCTTTGCGTAATATGCAGAATCATACAGAAATATGCAGAATTCTCAGAATTTAAAATCGTCAATTTTGACAATTTTTTGAAATTCTACCAAATTTTGGCCATGAATCTCCCTTATGATTGCCCTTCGACGCCAGACTTGTTGAATGGACTGAGAAATTGCTTGTGAGTTGAAAAGGAAATCGATGCATTCATTTGTCCATGGAATCTAACTCACATATGCGCAGTTAAAATCAGTCAATCATTTAGGCAACTGTACTATCGCGAAAGAGGTATGAATTTATACCAACATACTTAATATATCTACATTTAAACAGTCAATTCTTACAGTAAAACGCTTACAGAAGTAAAATTGCTCAAGGAATGCATTACCAACTTACGTAAATTATGTGATTTTCAAATGCCTAAGTTAATGTGTGAGATGCTTACTAAATAGCGTAAAAACTGTTTCATTCTTCGTTGATTTGACAACAATTATCCTATTACAAGGCTGAAGGGGACACACGTTGTGCCTCCCAATTCTATCGCTCCTAATCTCTGTTACGTAATGACATTTGGTGTGGTATTTTCATTCACGAGGAATTTAATCCCTATAAAGTCAGGACGAGGAATTTAATCCAGAGTGAGACAGTTTGAGAAGTAAGAGATGAAATTGAAAAGAAAGATGCTATTAAAGATACCGATTGTTGCCTTAGAAGGACTGATTGGAATTACATTTAAAGATTACCAGTTTAATAAAAACAATTACCAGAAAATGTAGGAAATAACATGTAAACGAGGAACTAATGACTATCGAAATAGTGAACGAAAATATTCAAACGAAATACAAACAAGCCGTCAAAAGCCCCGGGAGAAGCCCCGACCCTTTATCTTCCCTACTTGGAAGCCGGCAGCAAAAAGTTGCTGTCTAAATAATGCGTAAAAAATCAGTCGTCAAAATCAGTCAATAGAAGAGGTCAACAGCAGGAACTCGAATAGGATTCGTGTTTCGCCTGAAACGATGAAGATTTCTTTCAAAATCAGCCATTTCATCAATGCTTCTATGAAAGGGTATTATGCAGTTATAATGCAACTTCTTTTCCAATTATAAAGGAGGAGAATACCCAAAGATTTCACAGCACACCAAAATGCAGCAGACATAATAAACGTTGAATTCGAACGCAGCAGAAAACGAATAATAATAGAAACGAAACTTTTAAATTTCGCTTCGTATGATGAATGAATCGCAACTCAACTGCAGTCACTCGACAACTGCCACGGCTGCAGTCACAGAAGCATTTACTATGGAGTTTGAAGTAAATAAAATTTGTTAATTATCTGAATCAAATTCAATGAAATGCGTAGGATTTGGATGATTTCATAGTTATTTCTTTCGACATACCCTTTGGTAATCATCAGACCCTTAAATTCCACTTTTTTTCGTATTCAAATGAGAAAAATTCTGCCTTTGGATTCTGTTGCATTATTTTTCGCAATTTTTATATGACGAAAAATTTACAGCAGATGTCATTTCAAGTCAGCGTTTTAGATTGCCTACAGAGAGAAACCTGTAACATGACAAATTGTGTAATGATGTGAATACCTATGTGGGCTTGCATCAAAGATCACCTATTTTACAGGCATATGAGTGTCGTATTTTGTGATAGTATCGCCTGAATGCATCGAAACATTAAAATTTTGTTTTTATGAAACTACTTTAATTGTCATGAGTAACATCATAATACCCCTGAAATTGTAGAATGAAAAATGAAACTGTTCATCGCACGGATACGATGCAGCGGCGGGGCTAGAGATCACAGTGATTCACAGAATTAGATATTTTATTTATCTGCTTCGGTTTGCTAGAAGTGTGATTAATACGAAATTGACGGCACATCGAGGAACCGATTAGGTGGGCAAAAAGGAATTCCGTACACCTTACAGAGATAGGAAAAAAAGTCGTGCGTCGCTTGCGGATTAATGTGAGTTCCAGCAAAGTGCTTCGATTGCCAAAATTCCTTCAGATTCGAAGAATTCAGATCATTGCGCACAAGTTTTCTGCATCATGTTGGCCCTTCCGATCATTGTCAAAAAAGTAGCAGGCGTAGGAAAATTAGTTCACTTGATGTTTTCACATCCTCTCCTCGGCATTGCTCACTGTATAGGGCATAGCCAGGCATCGATGTGTGTTTTGGTGTGTGCGAAGTGATATCACAGCACGCACGCATCTCTC
The DNA here is from genome assembly GCA_907163375.1 of Prostheceraeus crozeri. NCBI lineage: Eukaryota > Metazoa > Platyhelminthes > Polycladida > Euryleptidae > Prostheceraeus > Prostheceraeus crozeri. Next base: position 248,474 of record CAJQUW010002672.1, on the reverse strand, counting down.
ACTGGCTCTGGTGTCCTCTGCTGACAGCCTATTGTTTGCCATTTCCAACAACAAGCGATACATGAATTATCCATTCGAGAAGGATCAAGTTGTCTAATTCTGTGATGTGCCGTTTCGATATTAAGGTTACATACAATTCTTCCTTTCTAGGAAACCGAAGCGCGCGCAGATGAATCTAATTCTGTGCAGTGATTGATCCTCAGAGACCTCAGGTGATGTGCCCAGTGGAAGCATGGCGTGTTTTCAAGCATGTTTTTGCTTTTTCAGAAATTTTTAAATAACAAAATTTGATGTAGGACTTATTTATGCAAACTAGTAGGCCTAAACATCGGCTTTTAAGCGATAGGCTTGATTTTTGCTAATTGCATCTTTATTATACATTTGCACAATAATGACCATTTCCTAATAGTTATGCATCACACTAGTATATTTTAATAAATTATATGTAAAGTTTGTGATATCAGTTGAAAAACTGTTTCGTCATTACGACACAAATAACGGTTTTAACGCAATTGTTAAAAACAATGATATGCAACTGATTTCAAATCGTTCTTTGTCTGCATTGTACACTGCTTTCTATCACGGCTTAAGACCATGTCCTTGAACATGAGTGTAATATTCCCCTGTGGGAACGCATCTAGCGAAAAGCTGGCATCTAACGATCAGCTACACGATATCATGCTAAAGCTCAAATATTTTTAGCATGTTCGCTTGCAAAGCCAGCAGGCGATATTTCGCGAATTATCGCTCTACGCCGCCTCTTATTTTCTGGTAATCCCTTTCTTCCGCCTCTACTGCCGAGCCTCTCATTTCTTCCACACTTCCTTACCCTTTCCCACGCACGGCCAAACCATGTAACAGATTTAAGTAAAGACTCTTTGATAATGAAACAGTGGAGAATTAGGTTTTCATATAGATTTGCATAACATCTCTTAATTAACAGCAAGAACAAATACTTTAATCATTCCATAGGATTTATTATAGCATTTCATGGAAAATATATACTTTTTTCGTCTACGTTCTTATGAATATGAGGAAATTATCCTTTTTACCTGACACGATTGAGTGCAACGAATTTTCGCATGAAGCTGGTATACAAACATTACTGCTTGATGCTAATCAGTCACTGTAGTTTTCACTATTTCGTCGGTGGCGGAACATCAGCTCTAACATCAGCTCAGATTATCAAATAAATATTTATCAATTACTTATAGCAACTTATTCGACACCACAACTTAATTACCAGAACAGCTTTGAGTTTGCCAACACTTACTAGGTTGTTCAATTGGAAAAAGACGATACAAAATGCTGCATTCAAGTAGAACAAAAAACATTGAAATCTTTTATTAAAACAAAATAGATCTAAAAAAGCAAATAAAACAGTTTTTGCCATGGTTTTTAAACTCTACTCCGGAGTTTATTCTACTCTTTTTATTGATGATGTATCAATGATTCATGTCCATGAAAATCATCACATTTCACAATGATTCTCCCTGTGATGTTTCATTTAATTTAAATCGCTAGAAGCATGCTGTTTGCAATTGGCACCCTTAGGGTGGAATCCAGTGCCAGAGAAAACTTAACTCTGGCTTAACGTTAATTTGAGATTAGTTAATTCGTCATCGAGACTTAAGTCTAAGCCGTATACAATGTAAGCGAATTAACTGAGCCAGAGTTAAGCCTCTGTCATCTTAGAAACGCGGTCAGATCTGACTTCGACTCATGTTCGCGCACAACAGCTGTGTCTAATTCAAAAGTGCATAATACAACTTTGTTTCGTCTGGTCAACACAAGCTATCATGGCTGAGCGACATGAGTCTAAGCGGAAAGAAAACTTCTGTAATGATGAGAGGACGTCATTATACAACTGGTGCAGAAGTATCGATCACTTATCGAAAACAGGAAAACGGACGCCACTGCTGTGGCAGACAAAGAGAATTGCTGAAAAACAATAGCACTTGAGTATAATAATGATTTTCCGAACAGAACGAGGACATATACTCAACTCAAGCAATGCTGGAAAAATTTGAAATTCTCAACAAAGAAGGCGGCATCAAATATTAGGATGGAGAAGTTCAAGACTGGTGGTGGACATTCTGCAGCCGGCGATATGAACGATCTGAACATGAGGGCTCTGGCAATAATCCCAAATCAAGTTCATCCCTTGGATAGTAACAACGATTGTGACGCATATTCCGCTCCTATTCATTCACATGACCTTCCGCAAACATCAACTACCATGATTGATACATCTATCTCCAGGTCAGTTATAGACATAGATTCAGAATGTGATACTCCAGCTCCGACCCCTGCAAAAATGTTGAAGCTCGACATGACCAAGAAGTTGGTCAAGAGGACTGCCGATCAAGCAAATTGTGTATTTATTGATTACTAGACGTGTAAATGCGAAAAGTTACACCGAGAATTACAGTCCGTTTCATAAAAAGTGGATCATCCTAATATTTGACTAAATAAAACATAAGTATGATACAGAAAGCATTTTGTTATTTCATGTCCCTAATATATTTAAATGTCCTTATATAATCTGATAAGCTATGATACAGTAACGGTTCTTAAGAAGCTAATATTTTGTGGCCCTACCCTTATTGTCAATGTAATTACCAATTCGTCTAGGCATTGATTCGATGATATCGTTGATTTTTGACTGATCTAACTTTCTCCACTCTCTTTTTAACAGTGACGTAAGTTGTGATACGCCATCTGTAGGTAGCAGCGAACGACGAACGTTGCGTTTTAGAATACTCCATACATTTTCTATGGGATTCAGATCAAGAGAACGAGCTGGCCAAGATAATGTCCTAAGCCCTAATTGAGACTTGCATGAGTTGACTCTACTACTCCTGTGACACGTAGCTTTATCATCCATAAATAACCAAGTCGATGGATCACCAAGTTGATATGTCATTTGGCCAATGTTCATTCGTAAAACATTCACATAGCGTTCAGAATTCATGGTTCCTTGCTGTATGTGAAGTTCAGAGCGGCCATTGGTCCAAATGCCAGCCCAAATCAGTAGAGTCGCACCACCTTCTACCCGGGGACGATGTAAATGTCTAGGAATTTCCTGATCAGATTTTATCCATAATCTCAATCGACCATCACTATCCTTCAGACGGACTGATGCCTCATCAGACCAGACAACCCGATCCCATTGATTTTGCCAGTGACAATGACTCATTGCCCATCTGAGACGTCTTTTTGTATGCTGATCTGATAATTCGATCTGAGAGGGCCTCTTACAGCTCTTGAAATTCGACTCAATAAGTCTTCTACGAATAGTGGACTTAGAAATAGACGAGTCTAGTGCAGCCATCTCAGTTAACGAGAGACTTGGATCAACTTTAACAAATCTCAAAATTAGGCGGTCTCTGCGTTTGGATGTTTTGCGATCTCGTTATTGTTCATTTGTGCTTTGTATTGTTTTCAACCGGTAAGAGATAGATTTCTAGATGAAAGCAATCAGTAGTGCTGCCAACACCACCGCAACGAAGTCAGGAAGCTATGGAACATGAAGTCCAGTTAATCACATGTAGCAGTTACATTATTGTTGATGAATAATGGTGCTATACTGGCTCTGATTGACCGATTTTCTTTATTTTTGTTTTGCTTGATCGCTTTTGGCTTGTAGAACAACATATTACATAACAAAGGAAACAAATGTAATTTTATAAGAGTGAGGTATGATTTTGTGTAACATTGCTAAATGAAGATCAAATTATTTACTACTTTTTTATCTATAACAGGAAAACAACTCAATATTCATGCTTGAAATTTCCAACAGTGGTATTAGTAAGCACAACTGACATATCTTCCAAATTTCAGAGAAATTCGTTCAAGTTTGGCGGAGTTAGACAAAGTTGAAGTTAAGGCGATGTTTAAGGGTGATCCATTTTTTATGAAACAATCAGAAATAATGGAAGGACATGCGGTGTTGCAGACTAAAATATTGAAAACAAACTGAAATTTCAAGGAATTAAGCTAGAAAATTTTAAAAAGAACGATGACATTTTCAATAGCGAATCCAATTTTCATCAAATGTGATTTCTATGTTTTGAAATAGATCTTCTTCATGGATTGTACCGTTTTTAATTTATGTAGGTACTAAAGGGTTTCATTCGGGATCATTTCTTAAGAATGGATCTTTTCAGAAAGCATAATAGGTGTGTTGGCATCATAAATAATAACGAGTAATGATGAATCATAATAGTCATGCATGGTATTATGATCATGATAATCAACAATACTTCTTTTCAACAAGCATGGTCTGTGTACTGGTAGCATGATATAATACATGACATTATAAGCACAATATTATCTTTTGGACATAATGACACTATAGGCCCTACAGCAGCTACATCACAACACATATTAGCTTATATAGTACAAGTTCTAAAATATTGAGAAGTAACTTGGCTTCTGAAAGTCACACACCTATTTGAATTTTCATAAGATGCTACAACATCGGATCCATTGGAGTGTTCTTCACTTGGATTTGCATCTTCATTTTCCGCATCACTTTGGTATTTCTTTGCCGTATTATGTAGACACGCACAAACAATAACAACGTCTTGAGCCCTGTCAAATCGTAATCTTTGCGTGAGTTTGCTGATTGGAATTTTGTATTTGATCAATACTGCTTCTTGACTTAAGCCACCAAAATCGTGGCTTAAATGTCGCGACTCAACTTGGCGATCTTAAACTCAGCTTATGTCAAAATCGTGGCATTGGATACGAAGCTAGACTTAAGTCCTGATTTAAGCCGCGATTTCCTTAATCTCGACTTAAGTCTCCGCACTGGATTCCACCCTAAGACAGGTATTTGTCGATGGACATTCATTAAATACCACTTTCATCACACCACTGACAGTCGCATAAGTTAGTGCGCCTGCAATAATTAATAAATGCTGTTTTTTTGCAAGCGCAATACAAATAGAATAATTGAATAGCCTATTGAGTTACATCCCCATCTGAAAAGGAAAAATGGAAACAGACCGGAATGCCATCAATTTTCAAGTGAGGATGCAAATCAATATTTAATTATCTTTTTTCAGAAGTATGATAGCCTGAGGGGTCCCACTCATCAGAGGGTGCGTAATTTTTTTTTGAAAAGTTTTTTACTATCATATGCAATTGCGCATGATGTGCATTATGTGTCAAATTCACCTACTTAGTATTGTTCATAACATACAGAAGGTCGCGGATGCCAGTGGCAACTGCCGCTCCTACACACACACAAGCCGGCATAATAATAAACCAAGTAACAAGATTGATTGGTTTTGCCGCAGAACACTAAACCAACTGGTCAATTTGGTGCCTGCGCACCTCCCGAGTTCTTTAAAATTGATTGAAGAAATAAACAAGCGAAAATTTGATAATTTGTGTAGTGATTCTGTGTTCATTTCCTTAGACGTTGTCAATTTGTTTCCCAGCGTTCCTATTGACACTGCTTTGGAGATGATAGAGGATTTTTCCAGATAGCACTGGAACGTTATGAACAACTTCAACATTAGCGTGGACGAATTTATGACTATGTTAAAATTTATTTCATATAATTATGAAATCAAATTTAATAAAAAAATCTATTTGCAAATAAAAGGAGTCCCCATGCACTGTAAACCGTTGACTGACAATTAACAGACATTTATCCTACAAAATCTATTTTGTCGGTCATTGTTAGTTCTTGTGGGATGATTGCCACTGAACACCTACAATATCTGACAAAAAGCGACAAAATGAATAACAATGAATTATAGCTTGAATTTTATCAAAAATGTAGGCAATTAATCAAATTATGTCAAAATAAATCATGGTTTTGTCGAACGATAATAAAGATTGCCCAAAAGTCAAACAATCATAAATCGAAAAAATCAATCAATATTCAACAGTTCTTGCTTAGTTAATTTGCGTACAAAGCATCTGTTTCGATGTCGGTGGAGAACCTACAAATTCGTCGGATATCGCAGGATATTGGAGGTGACAATCGTCGGTTGATTTTGTCAGTAATTTTGTAGGATAATTGTCGGTCTGACGGTTTACAGTGTGGGATCGCATTATGTGCCTCCTTTCTCAATAATTGTTCTGAACTACATTGAAGAAGAGGCCGTTTCAAAATTAAAATCAAGTATTCATTTTTCTAATATCATTTATAAAAGATTTGTCGATGAGTTGGGCTAATAAAGAGAAACGATGGCATCTTTAATGAGAGTCAAGATCTTCAATTCTATTAACGACGATGTTAAATTCACTATCGAAGCTCCAAAATATTGGTGTTCTCAACTTTCTTGACTTGAGTATTTTGGTTTGTAACTGCAATGTGGTTCACCAAAAACCTCTGGTAACACTTGAAAAAATATCGTTGGGTTCCAAATTCAGCAAAAATCAATTTTTTCAACCAAAAATTCAAAGACCTTGAATTCAGAAATAACAGTCACCTACCGATTGAGCACCAGTGTAATGCAACATGCAAGTGCAAGATAATTAATTACGTAGCGGTTATTCTCAACAAGACCTTCAAATGGCTCAGAATAATCAAATGAAAAACAAAAACAAAAAAGACGAAAATTCCAATAAGTGTACTCTAAAACTTCTTTTTGTTAGTGATATCCTTATACGAAAAATAAACTACAGTATTCGTAAGTACAAATCAGATGTCAATTTTGTTACCGGTAATGAAAAACTCCGTAATATGTTCAATCATAAACTGATCTATAAGAATAATAATTGTGACTTTTGTGAAAAATTACCTTCTCATAATGTTTCTGATATTACTTGTGTAATTTATCAATTCACTTGTAATTTTTGTAAGGGCCAATCTATCGGAAAAACTGCTCGCTCATTTAATTTGCGATATAGAGAACATAAAAACAGTATAAAATATAAAAACAATTCTAGCGCATTAAGCAATCATAGCAATATTTTTTTAGCAATGCTAATAGTATTGACCATTTTAATGTAGAAATCTTAGCCCATTAAGCGCGGTACGGAATATATGTGTGCCAGGTAATTTGCCTCCATTTATGCTTTGTTTTAGCAGTGAAAGCTAGTTTTTTGGATCATTTCTTTTTGACAAAGCATAACTTAGAACGATGTTCAATATTTGTGATGTGAAGTGACTTTTTCAATTTCGTCCATTTGGCGGGAAATTCAAATTGTTTTTCAAAATGGCGCGAAGAAATTCTTTGTTTTGGTAAGTTGAGCAAAATATTCAATTTTGAACTTTCAAAATCTTTTCGTGTCCATGTATGTTTTATTTGGCGTATTTTAAAACCCTGTGCACCAGTCTGATATTCAAATTCGATTTAGCTCAGTAGCAATGCAGCAATGCGTACTGGAATATATGTGCCATCGCGTAATCCGCTACTGTGAATGTCAGAATAAGCATATCTTTCAGATAGATATATGATATAGCCTCCGTTATGAGATGGTGAAGACAGTGCAGAGACAATGGTGAGGAGGACGAAGTTGGCCTTGACGATGATAGTATGCCTAATTTGTACATGTACCTACAAATATGAACGTCTATCGAATGCCCCTTAGTGACGCTTGTTTAACGGCAAAATTGTGAGCTATCAGTTTGTTTGGCTCTTCTATTATCTTGCATTATGCAAATCTTGTGCAAGGTATTGTAGGAAGTTAACGACATGTGAGATCAGGATCGACCTTAGTAGGCCTACCCATGGTTTGAAAACGATAGCCACACTCTGACCACACTTGCACCACTATTTACTTAAGAAGCTTCGTAGTATCATTATTATAGCTTTCTACTCCTGTGTAAACCAGCATGTTAATTTTTTGATGATACAACCTTTGACTACTTTCGCTTTGAAATTACACGGTACATGCGAAAGCTCATGTCTTACTTGAACCCTGAGATGAAGGATTGTTCTCTTGGATAGTCAGCTAGAATCAGGGTTGGCCGGTAAAAACCACCTTGGTTTTTACTATCTGGTAAAAACCTGGCAAAAACCAGCAGCTTTTGTCACAATCTTTCGGCTAAAACTGGCAAAAACTATTTTTCCAAGATTAATACTTAAGTGGATAATCGTCACTCCTTACTTTATTGATGAACGCTAGTCGCAATAAGTTCATTTTACTTTTTCATCATTCGATAAACATTTAGGCCTGTATTTTCACAATTCAAACCTTATCAATATCGTATTTCAATCAAGAATATGTTCAAAGTATAGGTGTAAGAATATGAATTATCATAGCAACTTATAAAGCTGTTGTGCATTCTTCTAAGCACGCATTTTGTTACTTTACAAGTTTCATTTATTGTAAGATGCAACAGACGTCCATGCTGGAAGGAAGCCACTTGGCTCTATGTAAAAAATCGAAAACAGGCATTCCATGTTAGAAGCTAGAAGGGCAAGAAAATATAGAAATCTGGCCTCAGATTTCTACGATTAACCTTCCTGCTGAATTCATAGAATAGATGATTATCTTCTAAATCTGTGGCAAATGTCCCATAGCCATTGTAATTACACGAATATTACTATAGCTTTTTCCGATCAAATGTAGAAATTAGATCTATCAAAAGTAATATAGAGCAAACAAATGTGGCAAGCCCAATCAAATATAGATATTGAGCGTAACCAAATGCGGCAAGGTCAAACAAATGTGGCAATAGGCAATCAAATATACAAATCAATTTGAGAACATCAAATAATCCACATGCTAAAATTTGAATTCATTCAAGCAAGTCAAAGATAGAAATTTGTGACAGCATGAATGAATCATGGAAAGCAGTAGTAGCATAGAGTTCCCCACATAGAATCTTATTTTCTACATTTGATTGCACTATATCACATCTGATATTTCTATGTCAACAGTTGATTGGAAAAAGCTATATGAAATTTATCCTGCACTCCCAGAAGGACTAGATTAAGGATATTCCCCTTCAACATGTTTCATGTCATGGTAATTTACCTTCACATATTTAGAAGATAAGGTTATGTTAAGTAATGGATAAACGGGGATTTTTTAGAGTTGCTGAAATAACGAGGACAATTATCTAGCTAACTGCCCCATGGGCATAGCCCGAAGGCAGTTCACTATGATAATTGACCGAGATATCAGCAAATCTTAGTAAATCCCCGTTTATCCGTTTTAAACAATGTCAGATTATCTCTATGCTCATAGGGCAGGGTAACAGGAACGGTTAACACATAGAGGTTGGATAGATTTGAATTTCTAATTTTGTTGCATTTCCTTTTACGCTAGTTGAAGGACAACTAAGTCACATCGGACTTCCTGTTCGATGAAACAATTTGGAAGAATTATTTAATGATTTATTTGCGGCTGCAGCATCGACCGATGCACATTACCGCAGCCTCATCTATTCGACTCAAAGCGGTCGCCGGCAACCATGGCATGAATTGTTAAAATGACAGGTAGGACCTAAGATCAATTTACACTTATTTAGCATGTGCTGCGTATTTGATCTCAATTGAAAAATAACCCAAAATTTGTTAACTTTTATACCTGCTACAATATTTTTTGTATGAAATTGACTTGAATTTATTGTGCATCAGCTGTAGTATGATTGCACTCAAAGTAGATGCACTTCTGTAAGATATTAGTTATTATTCATTTGACATTGCATATATGGTTGTATGATTGTGAGCACATACCGGTACATGTACATCTGCATCATCATATTTCAACTGACAATGTTTAAATCAATTTAGTCACATATCTGTATTTTCTCATTCTGTTTGAAAGCCTATGAAGAATAAACATTTTGATGTACATGTATATTCTCGAGATATTTATGCAAATTCTTTATGGTAGGTACTGAATTCAATTCGTAGTACATTTGCGGGAATGTCAGATACATGCTTGTAGACCGGTATAATACTCGGGATATAATACAGTAAGTACAGCGCAGTAAACCATTATTCACTGGTCACTACCTTATGGTCCTTACATATAACGTGAACGAGGACCATATTTAATTTTTATTTGATCAAAAATTTGAATAGAGGAATTTTGATCATTTAACATATATCAGTGATTATGTTCATTATTCATTATTATGAGATAGCTTTAGGATGCCTAATTATCAATTACGTTCATGATTTCATTGATAAAAATAAGTAACAAATGCATAATTTTTCTCTATTTCAGGCAATAAGCAATTGTCCAAGAAAATCACAGGTCGCCGACCTAACTGCGTAGACGTGTATATGGAGAAAAGCGCCTAAGTTAGGTTGTACAAGAACTGAATTGTGACTCCTCCTCATCTTCTAAATAGCCGTTGTGGCCTCTTCGCGACAAACATGGTAGCAAGCATTTCGCCATTCAGAGCTACTGCTTTCTGTTCGGATTTGAATATAAAGCCGAAAATGCTGACCGCTCATCAGCCTGATGACACAACGTTGAACTTCGAATTCTGAATATGTGAATTTTAAAGCTATAGCTACCGTTCATGCTTGTATTTGTCACCTGTATCTACTTACCTTGTGTGAGCTCATCCAGGGACAACTAAGTTATCTATGTAGATATCTTGGCAGTCCCTGGGTCATTGCAAGAAATTGCTAGTTTTTTTTATTACAGAAAAAGTGTCTATGTTTTGTTAACCTGCCCCGGATTTCCAGGGATAGGGATGGCTATGAAATTTAACCAAATCTTTAGATAGCAGAAATACATTACAAGATAATCTGGCATAGTTCAAGTATAGGATAAAGCACTGAATCGAGGACTTAAACAGTGATAATCTACGAGTCTGAGCGAAGCGAAGAGGAGTTGATATCACTGTTTAAATCCTCGATTCAGTGCTTTATCCGTATTTCTATTCCGACATCAATGACATAGTACATCTATGATTTCTGTCACATCTATGATTTATCTATGTTACATGTAGATGTCTATAGTGCTATTACTTTAGAATTCTATGGTTTATGCAGGGAAATTAATGCATTTGTGTCATGTCTGTTGTCAGTAGCATGTCTTGTCGTTTACAGATGTCCATTCATTACATGCATGATGGAAAAATCAACTATTATCATAGATCTGAAATTTAAAATTTGATTCTCTTCTTGATATAATAGCAATTTTTGCATTCCATGACATTAGCCAGCACATTGACGCAATCGTTCTAGAGAAAAATAAAATAAAAAATGGAAGATCAAGCAACAACATCCGCAGATGAGATGAAAAGATTTGCGACAAGTTCAACAAGGGATATAGAAATGAATCAAGCCATAAGAGTTCCTAAGTCAACTCGAGCAAGACAGCAATCATGTGTAAGACTTTTTAAAATGTGGCACTCAGAATGGAAAGTGAGAGATGATGGCATGCTGAAAATCTACGATGACCTGGAATACATGAGTGTTTCAGATCTATCATACTGTTTGAAATATTTCATCGCAGATGCAAGAAAGCAAGATGGGTCCAAATATCCCCATAAGTCTCTAAAAGAAATCTTTGCTATGATACAACACTATATGAACTATGACAGTAAAAGAAACTGGCCATTTTTTAAAGATCCCGAGTTCAGTGATGCGAGGAACCAACTTGATGCGGAAATGCGACTCAGTGCAGTTGAAGGCAATGCTAGACCTCCAAAACGAGCCGAGAATATTCCTCTTTCGGACGAAGAAGACCTTTGGAAGAAAGGAATACTAGGGTCAGGAAACCCAAAACAGCTCCAGGAAACAGTTATCTTCTTGATGGGTGTTCAGCTCGGTTTGCGAGCAGCCGCAAAGCACAAAGCATTGCGATTTGGTGCTGCTAGTCAACTGCAGCTTATAGAAGAAAATTCAGAAGAGGTTCTCTTGTATACAGAGACCGTTTCGAAATCCAGGAATTTCGGGATCAAGCAGTCTTGTATGGAACCAAAATCTATGAAGATATTCCCAAGAAAAGCGTTCAAGGAAAGGTGCTTGATAAACTTATACAAGGAGCATGTATCGCATCGACCGATAACCGACAGAACTGAATTTCATCTGGCTTGCATCGTATCACCAAAGTCAACTGTCTGGTACAAGAATCAACCTCTCGGCATACATTCGATCGAAAAAGTTACAAAGACACTTATGAAATCTCTAGGAAAAGAAGGTTATTACACTAATACAAGTCTCCGAAGAACTGCAAAGACTCGTTTGGTTGAGGCCGGGATCCCTCGAGAAGTCACAAAGAAAAGAATTGGCCACATCTCCAATTCCGACGAAGTATATGTGGTACAAAATTTAATGGACAGACAAATGAGTGACATTCTTTCCGGAGAATATTCATCAGTTACAAGACAAGTGAATCAACAGTCAAACAACACAGTCAAGTCTACATCAAATACATTAGTGTTTATTAACTGCACATTCAGTGGATGTAACTTTTGACTTCTTCTGCAGTAAGCTTTGTTATCATTCTAATACATTATAATTGTTGTGAGTTCTTTTATACTAGCGCTACAGTATATTAAATATTAAATTAAAAACCTCCTGGTCTGTAGGTCATGTAATCTACTATAGCAATCTCATGGGAATTTAGATTATTATATGGAGATGTATAGATATTTGAAACTTTCGTCAGTATTTAGACAGTTTTTCGTCTAGAAAATACACGGAGACATAGGGGATGGAGGAATAGAAATGAATTTAATATCGAAAGCAAAGTTTTGATTTGAGCTCAAAATATGGAATTCGAAGAACTTTAAACAAACTTGAATATCACAATAATGTCACAATTGCTTCTCGCTCTCAGATTCTATTAACAAGATCAATTTTGCAGCTTACTGGAAATGTTATTTTGGTGAGATTATAACTGAAGCTGTTCAGACATGCACTCTCACTTTATCAAGATTGCTGCTGCGAACTATGTTATTTAATTATTATTTGTTCTTCCAAATCATGATTTGTTCTGCTCAAGTCACAAGCATTAGTACATTTAGCATATTTCCAAAAAAATGGAAATGCATTTCTAAGTGACTGTTGCACATTGCTTGATTTTGGAGCTGAGATTTTCCGGTGTAGACGCTCTTTGATAAAGTGTTCCCTCTGCGTTCATGAGACCTGGGTTCAAATCTAGATCTGATGAAACCTAAGCTACTATTAAAATACACTCTGCATTGTTGCTGAACACTCAACACAGAATAATGACAGTGGGATTATTGAAGCTCGTCCACATGAAGAAAGTGGTTTGCTTAATTTAGTTCTATGTATAAACCAGTTTTATTCATATATTTATTTTCATCTTTTTTATTTATTTGATGATAATTCTGGGAGTATCTAGCAACTTCTGTTACATGAATTACTTCTGCCAAAATGGCACGGAAGTCTACATTTGTTCCTCATATACTCAATGCTATGTGACGTTAGTGAGACTGCCCTTAGGAGCAAGAGAAGATCGTTAACGATGCAACACTTCCGGGTGTCAACAACAGAAACGTGGGGTGGGGAGGGAATAGAAGTATCAAATTCCTATTATGTTGTTATTCATATGTGAATGTGATAGATGAATGTATTTTACTACGCCTCCGTCGCTCCCACAGATGGACCATATTGAATACTTTTGTTTCTTTTAGTTTTTGACAGGACGCTTGAAATAACACAAAAGATAATAACTGACAATAGCAAGTGTACATCGTAGCGATAAACAATAGATCTGTGCTAAACGATTCATTTATAACGTTATTGGACTTCGCTTCGGAATCAGATCGCGGAGACGCCTGTCTGTGTCATTTGCTGACTCCAATCATCTCAATACGTCATCGCATCATCTGTCGACGTCGCTAGGCAACGGCTGACGAGATCCTCGCAATTTTCTGAAATAAGAGACGGACTCAATGCTGTAGGTGCTATCGTATTTGTTGTGTCAAGTGCTCTACGTGAATTACTTCATATCCGGAGGATACTTTGTGGTCATTTCTATTCGTCTCACTTTGCACTTGCACTTTACATCAGGATGCATCGGTGAGTGACAGTTTCGCCTCAACATGTATCATTATCATTTCTTGATAACTGATACGAGAATGGTGTGCAGTAAGGAATTTAGATCGGTAGTCAATAAGCCCAGGGAATTCCCTCGAAACAAAGTTGATTTTCATGACAAACCAGTGACTATTTGATCTTTTCTGAGAACACATAATCTCAGAAAGCTGAGGATAATGACATATTCACTAAAGTCCAGCAGATAGCTGAGCCGAATTATTAAACGGCGGCAAAAATCTGTCGGTTTAATAATAATAATAATATTAGTGTATTGCATTCAAAAATTTTCAGAATTTTCTCAATTTCATCATGAAATATATTCCAATTGCTGGCTACCGTATATGCTCTACTCAGCATGCCAATAACCAGACCCCGGTTGGACAGTTTGCTTCAAAATTTCATAGCACATTTGTGAACGTTTCTTTTCTAAAGATGCTAGTTTCTAAGTTATTCGTAATATTTATTTTAACATCCAAGAATGCTATACTATTGCCTCCAATATCTACAGTAAATTTTAAATTTTTGTGTTGTCTATTTAAAAATTGGTGAAACCGTTCTACTTTCTTTATATCATCAAAAACGCAAATGCAATCATCTACATATCTTGCGTAATAAAGTGGACTGCATTCTTCATTCATCCAATTTTGTTCCATATGTGACAAAAATAGATTTGCGAGTGTAGGAGCAAGGGGGGAACCCATACTTACACCATCTATCTGCTTAAACATTTGGTCATTTTTATACATTTCATTTTTCATTCTTAAACAATTTTTATTTAATGACCAAATGTTTAAGCAGATAGATGGTGTAAGTATGGGTTCCCCCCTTGCTCCTACACTCGCAAATCTATTTTTGTCACATATGGAACAAAATTGGATGAATGAAGAATGCAGTCCACTTTATTACGCAAGATATGTAGATGATTGCATTTGCGTTTTTGATGATATAAAGAAAGTAGAACGGTTTCACCAATTTTTAAATAGACAACACAAAAATTTAAAATTTACTGTAGATATTGGAGGCAATAGTATAGCATTCTTGGATGTTAGAATAAATATTACGAATAATTTAGAAACTAGCATCTTTAGAAAAGAAACGTTCACAAATGTGCTGTTAAATTTTGAAGCAAACTGTCCAAGAGCGTGGCACCGGGGTCTGGTTATTGGCATGCTGAGTAGAGCATATACGGTAGCCAGCAATTGGAATATATTTCATGATGAAATTGAGAAAATTCTGAAAATTTTTGAATGCAATGGTTATACTAAGAACTTTGTTCTTAAAATTGTTTCGGAATATTAGTGTATACATTCCCAAGTAATGGTAATCGTAATTACATAATCTTCGCACATAATCAATTGAAAATTAGAAAAGATGCTGATATAAGCAATCATGAAATTTTAACTAAATTTGTCCATAATAAAGTCGATGACATGTACTGAAAGATAGAGATGCTAGTTTAGATGTTATAAAGCCTTTTAAAAGTTCAGGTGATTATGAAATCGGCTTATGTTTCGGTCGACTGCATTTCGGTTGATGAACAGGAGTATGGAGGGGTAATGAAAATGAAATGTAGCATTCTTGACTTGGAAGACCTCTTTATATAGCCTACATTTCAATTATCGATTGTACATGATTAGTTAAAACATGATCGTTAATGTGAACGCTGTCCTCAGCCATCAAGAAAGAGGTGATTAGCTTTCAATTCAATTGGTCTTTATGAATAAATTTACGATGACCATTCATAGAAACCATGACCATAATTCGGGGCGAATATCGAGCCAAACGGATCCCTCAAAACAAAGCTTAATCATGTAACAAAAGCGGCACCGCTGTTATTTAAGGCGAGATACCTGCTGTTCAAAGCAAGATGCTTACTGCCGCACTTGGTGCGCGGGGTCAAAGACCAAGGCGTGAAGGTAGAGTAATTGCTTTTATTTTACAATTGAGTCCGTCGCATTGGAAGTTGGCAAAATTACGTATCCATTACTTAACTATTGAGGGAGTGGAAAATGTATAAACTCGTGAATTAAATAACGAATGTCACAACAGTCGGTCTCCGAAGAGTGGATGATGATGAACGTTGTTCGCATTGACATGTGCAGTCATGAAGATCTGCTTTCTCCTGTCATGCAAAAGATTTTGGAATAAGCAAATATTAATAACATTTACAGACTCACGTTTCGGGTCCTGACCCGATGTTTCATTGATCGAAACGTCCGAATCTAATAATATCGTTTTTATTCTTTATTACTGACTGAAATTGTTCATAACAAGGGAAGGAATAGAGAGCGCTTAACTGCACAACTGAATGCGAAGCAGTTGCTATTGTTATCACAAAACAGCACAGAATGAAAGATCATTGAGTGTGCCGATGAGCCTGAATAGCATTTTTCAAACAATGTTGTACCCATAAGATAACCTGCAATTCCGTAGTACTTCACTCTATGATCTTTGCCATCGCATTTCAAATTTTGGATTTTTTGTAATTGAAACATTGAGATTTTTCGGCACCCCTGCAATGCAGAAATTGTATGTAACATGTATTGTTCAGTTGACTCTTTTCATATGTGACTTTAGTGGTAAATTTTCTGTATGATCGTCTTTTGACTGTCTGCAAGGAATTGATTACCCACAGAATTCATCTGACAAATTCTATTCGCAACAGGTGGCGGAAACAATCCCCAGTCACATTTCTGTTGTAAGATCAGCAATTCTAATAATGTACCAGCATCTGTAGTCGGTACAGTATATTAGACGTCTGTCTTGAACGTGTATGCGGCAGGGTTTGGAATCTATGGTATTAGTAAATTAATAGTTAGAATAAGTAGTGTTACAAGTCTTAAGATTTCCATTTTTACCAGATATTGAGCCAAAGCTGATCAATATTTATTCGTTGCCACGAGAAAGCTCCATTGAGTTCTTTTAAGAACTGATTAATCCAATGGTTACAGTAGCATTCATTACATTTGTACACTTGCGGATTGGAGAACGCCATCAGTCCTCATTAGGACTACCTAAATTAAAAATTTAAATTGGTAAGCATTATGTTCTATTATAAATTGCTGCTGGGATGATTTTCATCATCGTATGAAAATCCAATTGATCTGATCTTTCATTGATTTGAGGTCTTAGAATTTTGCAAAAAAGGTTTTATCCTTCATGTTTCGTTATATCTGGCACACTGTGTGGCTAAATGTAGACCAATTGTCAAAAACTTTAAAAAATTCAAAGTTCCGTGGGGTTAGAGAATAGAATGATTTTGAGTAATGCAAACCTTTACTGATCAAATTGTTCATTTGTTTATGTTTTGCTTGAACATTTTTTCGTTTCATTCATAGAATGGCTATCGTATATAAACAGTCGTGCGATCTGTTCTCATATCAATATCTCACCTTGCTAGTACGAGCTATGTAGTATATATATTATGTTTGTTTTATGGATATTTATCTCTATATTAGCCATGTGCATTTGTAATCATTTACTAACCTTTTTGAATCCTCATAATCAAATTTTCTTCGATTTTGCTTCAAATTAAAGTTATCTCTCGACGAATTGTCAATTATTTCACTGGCAATCTGCTTGTTTTTGCTCCTCTGACTATGTACTGGAAGTAGTATGATTATAAGCAACAATGAAACGCAAATTTCGATATTTCCAAGCTCTTTTCATTACTTTTATCCATGCTTTTATGTAGCATCGAGTGCTGTTGTGATTAGGTTTGAATTGTAAGGAGTTATTTAAATGGCGAGAGAATGACAAGGACATGTAAGCCTTCTGTGTTTGATGCAACTTTTGGACAATCTGTGAGACTTTGGCCCCGGAAATGCAATTCTCCGATGGATTTTTTCCCACAGAACAAATTATTATCATGATTATGAAATCTTTTTATAAAAATTATCAAATGGAATAAATAGCTTTTTCCGGTTCATACACAATGTATACACAACATTTTGGCTGCGGAGTACAATAATTTTTATAGCATTTTAGTTCGGCAGCCAGAGCGATTTTTTTGGGGATTGTGGCCGCAAATGAACCTTTCACAGAATGATGTACACCCTATGCCTACTACGAGTTCGCGCGTGTGCCGATTTCTATCCAGTTCCTGCTTTTGTCAGACAGGATAAAAAAGGCTTGTAACCCGAATGGGATTAAGTGAAACTGTTCAGTCTATAGCCATAATTTTTAGCATGGACTTGTTATTGAGGCAATCTCTTATCATGTTCATGTTCATTTGTCTATGAAATTTATCTTATTCATAATTAACAAGCCTTCTTTTGTCGGCAAACACAACATTTTTGGCCAATTTCGGCCTCATTTAACCACACTCTCACATAAATATCCTATCAGTAGCGCGAAAATAATGCATACACATGATGCGAAACGTTTTGAAGACATTCCATTTCAAAAATTACGGTCACGAAAATACGTTTCACTTAATCAGAGAAAACATAGAATTGCTCATTTTATCGAAACTTCAATCGTTTTTCCTTGATCTTGTCTGACTCTTTAGAAAAGGAACCGGACTGAACTCGGCAGATGCGTTGATTTCGAATAGCCATAGTATCATTCTATTGAAGTCTCATTTTCGGCCAAGTCCCTTGCAGAAACTCGTTCTGGCTGCCGGACTAGTTATCAACTCAACATGAAAGAAATCATGATAGAATGCCGAATGTTGAATGCATTTCAAACCACATCTTGTCCATACTATGCAGCTGATGATTCAAACATCAATAGCCAAGCATATAAAAAGGTCTTCACAAAGTCCGATAGATGAGATTTTTATCTGCAGACAGTTACGCTTTTGCTGAGTGTATTGCTGTATTCAAGTGCCCCCTCTGTAATTTGGATTGAGCATGGGTTTTGGTTCGCTTGTTTCAGGCTCACCTTGGATATGAGTTTTAAAGATGGACCCAAATCTTAACTGTGCTGCGCACAATCTACGCACTAGCACATTCAGTCAATGCCACATTTTCTTCACGCCGCAATACCACTATCGATGAAGATTATTAATACCTGTGCTGATAAGAAAGTCTAAGCAATTGCATCTACCACCTTTGGTTACGGCTGGCTTTCTGTCTGTCAAAATGATTTAAAACTTTCCCTCAGGTCACGGAAGGCTGCTAAAGTATTTTTCTGAATAATTTTTGCATTGTTAAAGAAAGATACTTGAACTGAGCTGAATAATTAATGGTCTATCAAGTGGTAGTGTTTATCCAGTGATGGTGTAATCTCAAAAAAAGAAAAATATTTAAGTGTGCTTATCTCAACGGATGTTGCTTCAGTTAAGGAGTACGCTCCAAGAGGTTTATTCATGCTTTAAAGCAGTGTTTCTCAAACGTTTTCTCGTTGTGGACCGCTTGACAGCCGGAATCTCTGCCGCTTACCACCATACACAATACTTAAGAAATTAATAGAAATAATTATGATAATGATGGACGTTTAGCTAAGATAATGGAAATTGGTGTTGTAGAGAAACTATAAAGTTTAGGCTATGCACACTGTATGGTATCTTTACAATCATTGAAAGCTCAAAAGCTTCACCCCCAGGCAGAGGAAAATACGAGCAGAGTTGGCACAGCCCTCTGAGCAAGTTTTTATATGAGGATTTCATATTGAGCTAGAAGTTTGACAACGGTTCGCTGTGAAAAGTGTCTTTTGTACGTTCATCAGACGAGCCACTGCCAGATACTGCTTAATTGAACTTTCAATTTTCCAAACCAGCAGAATGTGTTTGGATAGTAAATCATTGGCAGCAAATCTACAAAAAATTGCCACTTACAGAATATTTCACGCGTGTCACTTGAAGCGCCTCCGCGCAGCATGGGTGGTACGCGTACTACAGTTTGAGAAACACTGCTTTAAAGTATGTAAATCGTAGTGCTGTCAATACTTGCTTATCTACAATCTATTTAATGTAAAAAGCAATCCTTTTTAAAGAAGTGCTTCTGATCATGCACATGTCGAATAAATAATAAATAGCTACCTTAGACATATTATGTACTACCAAACAATTGCGCTGGAATTGATCTTCATCTGGACTTCTATGCTGGCTGATTGAGTTGACATATTAGCATTATAAGTCATTGCACTAATATCATTATGTAATTAGTATCAAGCTGAAATTACAA
Source organism: Prostheceraeus crozeri (assembly GCA_907163375.1). Classification (NCBI taxonomy): domain Eukaryota; kingdom Metazoa; phylum Platyhelminthes; order Polycladida; family Euryleptidae; genus Prostheceraeus; species Prostheceraeus crozeri. The sequence continues at coordinate 228,397 of CAJQUW010002672.1, read as the reverse complement.
TGGCAATGTAAGGCATTTCAGAATGATAAATCAAAAACTGAGCTTGAATAGGATCTAATTTGCTGCATTGCATGTGAGGTAATTGTAATGACTAAATGCTGAAAGCTAAAAATGCTATTCAAACAGCAGCAGCATTCGATGACGTCAGTTAAGAAGTGGATAATGGAGATAAACAATAGAACTACAATGACACTCTACGACACCGAAAGCAATCGAACTACACACTATGCCTAAGACTACTCATGGAAAATACTATTTCTTCACTTGAATTTGTTATCACCAGTTTCTTAATCCACCTATAATACACGTGCTTCATGGAATCCAACAATTCTTCATTTTTTCTTCATTTGAAATACAATACATCGACCACCACTTCAGCTACCGATTAAGGGATATAAAACACAATACTGCAGTCCGTCAGTCATCAGCAGGTACTCGTCTAGTTGTGTTTCGACCCCTAAATGTTTGTTAAATCAGCAATTCGATGGGTTGCTATTACTTTACTGCTCAGCCTTATTAAAAAGAATTTATTGTGATCATATCGCAAATTATCTGCCACTGAAAGAGCAAAATATCATAATCAAAGACAAGAATCATAATTAACTATAAAAGATAAATGGGTCCACATTACTATTTAGATTCAAGAAGTGAATCATAGAATCATGCCACTGACAGTTGAATTAAAACTTGAAATTTCAACCAAGAACTAAAATAGGATCTCAACTTTTTTATGTAGTCTTGAATTGTTATGCAGTTCATGAAATTTCCTTGATAATCAGCTTGATTTCAGCTTAATTAAAATGCCTGTTAACAAATGTTCATTCCTTTTGATATCAAATAAGTTTCATACTACTTCTATAGTGGGTCTACGTCACTAATATATAAACACAGGAATAATTTGCAAAATTTTGGCTTCTTAAAAAGTGACTAAATATTTTTTTTGACCAAAGAAACGTAATCTGCGAAAAAAACTGATTCTCTTGAAATAAAAATTTTCACCGTATACTGAGATTTTTTGAGTCGACACTATCTACTATATACTTACTCTATGATCATATACATCGATGAAAAGGGAAAGAAATAGAAGAGAAATGTGATTACAAAAATGTTGTCAGACTCGAGGCTATATATTTGCAAGCGGCAGAACTAGAAGCCTATCTTGAGCGATGATGTGGTTATGACAAGCTTTTTAATTGATCATTTTAATGGTTATTTTTCTAGCGATTATCTATTCAATCAGAAGATAGTGCATCCAGAAATTTCTCATCTCACAGCTGACTCATTTAACATATGTAATGCTCGCTTGTTTTCTTGTCGATAAATTGTGTTCATTTAATGGAAAGATCTTTTTACTTTGACCACTTATGAGAATACATGAGCAATTGAGCACTCAATAAAGTTCATCTAGATTCCTGATTATAGTCACTTGAAAGCTGAGAATACATGCTTTCGAATGACGAGCTTCATGACTGAAAAGCACGGTAATCGATTGAAATCTAGGTCGCCTGCTTTTCATGAATTCCAAAGCATGTGCAATTTTTGCGGTGTTAAAAGTGCATAGATTGAATTTATTTCAGCTGATTGATTCTAATTATAAAATCGGGAAGCATTTCTTTCCAGTTCCAGATGGTGACAGATTTTATTAGAATTATATGAATGTGCATATAAATAATTTCAGCATTAGTAATTATTAGATGCACATGTTTGTGTGATCAATCATGTGATCATTTAAGCTAAGTGATAAGATGATTGACTATGTGTGAATCATGGCCAATTTAAAATCGGAAAGCACTGCAATGTCTGGAAGATTTATGAAGAGCAAATTAGCTTTGGTTATGAAATACTAAGAAATAGTTGAGAAATTGACGTAGATCTGTCATTAAATTAATTATATACAACAATAATAGCTACAAATTTTGTAAAGCAGCTGTCATTCATGATAATCATCATTAGCGATGACAAATACTTTCACATCACGCAAACTTAAAGACTTCTGTAATCCCTGACATGTCTATTTGATCCTAGAATGCGAAGGATTTATCATCCATTTACGAACAATTGGTTTTAGAATCATCATTCCTGTCAGGACACACTTCACGATGATAGAGCTTGTGAAATCATTGTTCACACAGTGGTGCAGTATTTACCTGCAGTCATTTCACTAAAATGTCGCGAATTAGAGAACAAATTTGGTAACAAAAACAATGACTACTGTTATGTATTGATTCAGCTTCTTGCATAGTACAATCAAATTGTTTAGCCTAAAAATGTATAGAATTCAGTCCGTATATTAGTTCATGCATGACGAATGTGATTGCATGACCTTAACAGCTAGCACATTAATGGTTTACTTTCCTCTTGCATCGTCTTCGACGATTTAATCATGACATTTTTGCATATATAGTAACACAGTATTTTTCCACCTTCTCTTTTACACTTCACTTCCTTTCATTACAACTCGATGATCAACTATTTCAAAGACAATGATCATTAGAAAACTTGCAAGTGGTCTCTGAGAGTTAGAAGGAGCTTATTTTTGCTATTTTTCGACTAAATTTTCATCACATTTGAAATGACAAAGTAAGAAATTCAAAAATATAGCGTACTACGGATAAGCGGTGGAAAGTCAGGGATTTCCTTTGCATGTTTTATAGCGGAAAATGTATCTTCTGCATGTTTCTCATGACGAGTCCATTATTTATGCACAAGGAAATTATAAGTTCTGCGTGTAACGTTCTTTGACTAAGATAGAAACGAAAGTGTTGATATTTCTTAGGTCACAGCGCCATGAGTTTGTGATTTTCACCCATCATCTGTGTCAAATTATTTGGCATGCTTTAATAATATGATCAAAATCACATGCTGGTTATCAGTATTGCTTCGAAAGCAATACTGGAGGTGATTCACTTCGTTGGAAGAGAAGTCGTGAGGAACATTATATATTGCATATTAGTTCCCCCGTTTAGGCGAGAGTTTCGATACTATTTCATTCTGACTCCTATTTATGTCTGCACTGTTTTCATATTTTCTTTGTCATCAAGTGAAACACATATCCTTTTCCTGTTCCTCATGAATTGCTTTCCAGCATACTTCCAAAAAATTTGAAAATTTATAAATGGATCTGCTGTACAATGTAAATCGCGCCAACTTTGTCTGAACTTCTGATTTGCTGTTTACCATCTTTGAATTTGTCTGTCCGATCGCCTTTTGATGTTGCACCTCTTGGCCTATGTTGTCATTCACTACACCCGTCTGTATCTGAAGTAGCTTCATAAATTTAAAGCGACTAATCTTTAACTTAAGTGATGGAAAATATAAGCGCGTTGTAAACTGAATAAGTATGGATGCGCAAAGCGATTCGATCAACCATCGATATAGATAGATGCATACTTGCAATCTACATGTACATGCATATATACATGTAGCTAATTTTGTGTGTTTTTACCAGGGATGCGGAGTCCTACCATCTTGTTGATGTGCGCTTCACATGGTTTTTCTCCAGTCTCTACCAGGCAGACCGAATCCCCATCCTTCTCCAAAAAATATGAGTACACTTTCGATTTTAATATGCGCTTTGGAGGAGAAATCACACACGATTAATGTGAGGGTAAGGGTAAGTTCTCTTAACAAACTAGTATTTCATTTTTGTCTCTGACGTGACCTTTGGTGCGTGTAGGTGTGATCGAAGATAAGAAGGCTTGTCTTCTCTACTAAATCACCGAGTGAAAAGACAATCCTTTTTTCACTTTCACGGTTCATTCCCTCAACTATTACAAGCTTTGCATGCAGCAGTGTCTCTGTACTTTTGTTTGACGGAGAAAGTTGACGTCAAGACAGTGACAGGTATGCACGAGGATGAATAATTTGCTTGTATTATATTTCGCGTCTAGTTATAGGCCGGAGTCCGGAGTCCCATCGTTTAATAGGACTCCAACTTCGACTCCAGCAAAAATGACACGACTCCGCATCCCTAGTTTTTACACACATGGTCGGGCATCTGAAACATTAAACGAGTCATACACCGTGCAAAATCAAATTTATTAGTTATTAAAATATAGCAACAATGCAGAAATTGAGTGGGAACATATCAACCCGCTTTAGCTGGAACTCCGGATAAACGGGTGAAAGGTTCTGCTGTCAAACTGTCCCGGACTGCACTGTACATTAATTGATTCCTATCATATAGAAATCATCCATTGAAAAAATCAGTCATTGAAAAACAATTTGGAAATTTAATCATCTTGAACTTACATGATTCGAGCCAGTCATGCGCAACAAAGACTGCTGATGTCGCCCCGATTGTTATGTGTCAGTGCAACAACAAGGCTGAATGTGCGATGATGACCAAATGCAAGAGATAATCAGTGCTTATTGCGATATCGAAATCATTTGATGATGTGAGGGTTGAATTGTGTCATTACGCTGATTGGGAAGAAAGTAGGCATAATCACAAAAACGTTAATGATAGAGTTACTAGTAATGGAAAATACATTGCATCTGTGCATGCAGCTACATCACGAATGTATGGAAGTAATCATTTCAATGGATTTCACCCTTTGTTTTAAGCTGATTGAAAAACCAGAACCTCAGAGGTTGGGATGAACATTTCCTGCGCAATGTCTTCTCCGCTTATTAAGACAAATCGTAGGTTGCTAGACCAATATCTCATCAAGTATGTTGTTGCAGAAGTTCAGCACTAACTGATAAGTACACATGAGTAGACGAGATGAATCAATGTCAAACTCGTAGGTTCGAATCTTACCAGCCACACATCTTTTGCATGGCAATTTGATCTATCGTTTATTTAATTTCATTGTTGTTAATTGCATTCACGACATGGCTTAATAAGATGCTTTGGTGGACAATCGATCCCCGCTACTTGCCTTTATGTCGGCGGTCACAATTGTGACGAGTTATTTATTCATTGATTACAATTGCCTTGACAACTGATGTGTGGTGGTGAGGGTTTGATCCTGCCAATTGACAGAGTCGCGTAAGTGGCTCGTAGCTCAGTTGGTTAGAGCACAGGTCTAGTTAACCTGGGTCGTAGGTTTGAATCCTACCAGCCGCACATCTTTTGCATGGCAATTTGATCTATCGTTTATTTAATTTCATTGTTGTTAATTGCATTCACGACATGGTTTAAGATGCTTTGGTGGACAATCGATCCCCGCTACTTGCCTTTATGTCGGCGGTCACAATTGTGACGTGTTATTTATTCATTGATTACAATTGCCTTGACAACTGATGCGTGGTGGTGAGGGTTTGATCCTGCCAATTGACACAGTCGCGTAAGTGCCTCGTAGCTCAGTTGGTTAGAGCACAGGTCTAGTTAACCTTGGTCGTAGGTTCGAATCCTACCAGCCGCGCACATTTTTTGCATGGCAATTTGATCTATCCTTTATTTAATTTCATTGTTGTTAATCAAGTATGTTGTTGCATAAGTTCAGTGCTAACTTATAAGCACACATGAGTAGACGAAATGAATCAGTGTCAAACTCCTTAATTGCAGATTATAAAAAGCCACATCAATGTATACTGATTTTCAGCTATAGTCATTTCGATTTGACTTACGCCCACTGAGAATGTCAAACAAAGGCCTGCTCTGTTATCAAGCAGGAGCTCGTAGTTTGTTTCGCTGACTGTGTCTTATGGCGAAAGATTGTCACAAATTCACAAAAGTGCTAATTCAATGTCATTTGGTGTGAGTCCTAATTCACTGAGCGTGGATTCTGATGGGCAAAATCAAACCAACGTACAAAAAAATTACATTTGTTTGATCGCATACATCTGCTTCGTCTTTCATGCAGCATTTTCCTATTCTGAGTTAATAATTAATATCTACATTTGATCCGAGAAACTGAAAAAAGTAGGGAATGACTATTAAACATAGATGGAGCTCTGATAATATGCCCGCTGCTTATTAAGCAAACTTTGTGTCCGGTCTGACATGGGTTTATTAACCAGCGATTACTGCAAGGATTTCTCACTCGCAGTCGGACAGTTAAAGATATTTCACTTCAGATCTGCTTTATACACATACAAATACAAAGTTTCACTAGATTCAGACTGCATCTTCTGCTTTATTTGTTAGACAATAGTTATTCAGACCGAAGAGTTGTATGTTGGCGCAGTTCACACGTGTAAAACTATTATTTTAGTAAAGCAAATGCATTTAAGGTCAGGGCATCGGATTGAGCGATCATCGACTAGTCTAATATGAACATTTAGCAAGTGTCATTTTCACACGCAAAATGTTGATTGCTGATGTTAATTAACATCGTTGCGTTAACTATGAGAATCAGATATAAGACAGATGTTATGCAGCTTAAGAAATTGACGTGACGTTACTGCAATCACGGAACTATCCTTCCACTTCAGACTAGGGACCGGATCGGTGAACGGGTAAAACATTTCTTAACTGTAGTTTTATTTGTTTCTGGAGGAAATTTCATTTGTATGTCATGATTGTTTTCGCTAGACACCGACATCTTAGGCGAATATTTTTGTGATTTTAGGTTTCTTGTAGGTGAATAATTTTACAAAATTAGGTTGTTTATTTAGGTGAATCAAAAATCCATTAAAATATCTAGATCTATTGAGACCGATGGTACTTTTTTCGTTTACTTTCATGAATTGTGCTATTTTCGGTAACAAATTTGTAAACAAATAGCGCAACAATAATCTACGCAGAAGTTTAAAAAAATAATTAGAGAGAAGAAAATGACAAGTGAATCCTAGATTCGCTGATCCTAGATTGTAGTGATTCGGAACGATTTTATTTCAAGCTATAACAATTGCACAGATCAAGCATTAATAACTAAGTATATACTTAGTATATATGTATATGTGTCAAACAGATCAAAATTACTCCTATATCAAATGCAATATAAACTCTATAAAACTCTACAAATGTATATAAAGAAATAGAAGCTATGACCAGAAACATGTAGCACTACCTAGGATCACTCATCAATGTCTTCATTATTCCGATTATAAAAGTAATTCGTTACCACGATTTTCTCAATGTTTTCCTATGTGAGCACATGTAGGTGAGTTAATCAAATAGCAAGTTTTTGTCGTAATGACAATATTTACAATAGGTGATGTAGGTGTTTTTAAAAATATCCGTAATTTAGGTAAAAAATTCACTTTAGGTGATTTACCTAAATTGTCGCTGTCTAGTTATCGCGGATGCATCAAAGTAATCTTAATTCTTCGTGTTTTCTATGGGCTTACTGTTCAGTATATCATCTTCAGATAAACTTATCATTGTCACGTAGTGCATTACAACCAAATTGTAGGCACCTTAATATAGATCAAACATAGTGAACCACAGTGGTATCAAAAAATTGAATGCGACGAAGTTAAATAATTGCTAGTTCGTGCTCCGTTTGAACAGCACAAGAGAATCTACTGTAATTGCAAGAAGAAACTGTGACAGGTATACATACACTTATGTACTTAGACACTTGCATGAAGGCCGGAGTACAGAAACACATTTACTTGCGAGTGGTTTAGTCTAGAGCGGACATAATCCCATCCCGGACATTGTATGCAATTGCAAGAAATGATAGAGATTAACATAAAATTTTGTCTCCGGGGCCAATATGATTCATCGTCCATCACTTACCTTACGGTCTTTAAAAAGCAAATTACTCTCGGCTCCTTTCAGTCGCACAGGGCTTGGAGGCTCGTCATTTTCTGTTGTGGATCCAGCCATCTATAGCGATTTGCCTGACGAAATCTGTCAATCAGAGTCACTGAAAGCCTTCAAGAGAGCCTATTTTGATTTTGATCTTAATGACTTTTTGAATGACGTATAGAAGTCATTGATGTCTTATTCTCCCTTTCATTGATATGTAACTTTTGTTGCTTGACCATATCGAAAAAAGGACCCTTCCTAATGTGTTTCGAGCTTAACTAAAATTATTATTATTAATGCCATGAAAATAGAAATGTATATATTGTCAAAAGGCTCACAAAGGGACTTGCAGCTTATGGAGGATCGTGAATCGACTTGCGAGTGATCGTTTAAGATATATTCTGTGTACCACCTTAGTACTTTGCAGGAAAGCTAGTAACTGATTTATTCAATTATTTTCCATTTGCTTACAGCAGGTAGATAATCAGCTCGAATCCGAAGTGTTGCTTCAACTATTGATGTGTGTGCGGTATCTTATTGAGCTTTCAAAAAAAGAGCTTTTTGTTTTTTGTTAATGTCCAACACCGGTGGGATAACTGAAGCACCTTGTAGCTCATCTATATCTGTAATTACGATAATTTTACAGGTAGGCTGTACTGCATGTGTGTGTGTGTGGATGACTTAACATTAACTTCGAACATTCGAACATTAACTCATCTCTCAAATCCCTCTTTTCCAGTTTCGTTCCCGTTTGCCTCATTATTGTCCTGTTTTCGTGTCAAGGAGTTTTCGCAGGTGAGACAAATCTGTTCCCTTGACGATAACAGTAGAAACATGTTCCGCTCAAGTTTCCTCTTGCTTAATCAGTCCGTATATTAGTCCCTTGCTTCTTCAGTGACTTTTATTATAGCAGTATTGCAAAATTTTGTATCTGAGTCCTATGTCTCCGATTTTCACTTCAATACAAAGATCTGAAGATTTATGTTACTGATACTTTCTTTTGCATGTGCGGCATGTAAAAATAGAATGAAACTAAAAAGTGCACATTTAAAGTTTCAAAACTAGCAAATGGATACAGAACAAACTAATGATAATTCTGTTGATGTATTTTATTGATGTTATCTATTTACACGAAAGATGGAAGCTGTGAATGATAACGTATAATTAAGCAGTTGTAATTCAGAAAATACACGCACCTAATTTACTGTCTTTTCCAACTTTGCTCAATTCCATGCAGTTTTGTAGATATTTCTGTATGTACATTATGACTCAAGTATTTTGAAAAATGTCTGAAATACATTATAAACCGAAATAATTTCAGATATTTTTCCTTTGGAAACAATCTATTAGAAAATCACCGATAGTTTCTTCAACCAAATGAATTTCTTTCTAAGTTGTAGAAATTATTCAATCTTGAATTATTCTTGAATATTTTGCCTACGTCTGACAATCTGACATTTTCGTCCTTGCAGCTACTTCCATCACAGCAGTGTCATTTTTTGCGGGTACAAGTGAATGGGGCAACGGCAACGACGGAATAGTCCAAGTCACCGTTTATAATTCTGTTACCAAAACGTATACGACTGGAGTAATCTGCAATACCGGAATCACAAATCTTATAGCCGCTGTTCTCTGCTATGAAATGGGATTGTAAGTTCTTGAAACGGATGCTATTTACACTCTTCACAGTACTTTCCATCGAAATGCTTGTTCATGTTCCAGCCTTTTTATCAGTCCCTCAAACTTTACGAAACCTGCTCAACATAGAAAGCTTGATTATGTAAACAGGTACCTCAGTCCTTAGGAAAGTACTTTAGTCCTTAGGTAAATACTTTCATCCCTAGGCAAACTCTTCAGTCTTCAGGTCAGTAGTCTAATCCTTGGGTAAGCGCTTTAATCCGTGGTAGAAAAAGTAGTAGAAATGTTTGTATGTCAAACATTGATAATCTTAATGGCAAAAATTTGTAAATACAGGAAATGTCACACGAAATTCGATGGAATATACAGAAAAGTGTGTTAAAGGAAGGAATGAGGGAGCAGGAATGGTCAACTGTTTATTAAAATGTAGTATGAGGGACGAAAGAGTTCTAGATGTTGAGATTTGAAGCTGGAGATGTCAATTTGATCGATGAGACCATGGTGGCAGTATACCCGCGAGAATATCACCATCTTGCCTTGGAGCAGTTCGGAAAAGGCAGCGTTACGTCTGCGGTCTTGCAAATCTGTGTACATCCCACAGGTACAGATGCTGGTTCATTTATGCCTCAGATTACCCTGTGACATCGATGTTGCACTTGGTTGAGATCTTGCTGAAGTCCGGAAGGAAGCAGTACAAAGGATGGCGAGGCGTATTCAAGAAGGGAGCGTATTGTGGAGTAGTAGACAGTAGACAACTCTGACTTGGGGAGTACTGTTTTTAAAACTCGTAGGGCATAAATTCACCGAGAGGCAACTCTACATACGGTGCGTTCTGGATGTGGGACGACCATGTGAGTTTTCATCTACAATAACTCCGAGAAGCTTCAGCTCGTTTGTGCAGAAAACGCCATCTAGTGGAATATCCTTTGCCGAAGCAGACTTTGTGTAGAAAATCGACTTGCACCTCTTCGGATTTACATTGAGACCATTGTCGGCTGACCATTGAAACAAATTTTCATCCTCAAGGATGACATGAGCATTATCAGATTTTGATAAAGCGATACATAAAGTTGTGTCATCGATGTACTGAAACATACCAGTTTCCGGGAAAAGAGGTCCTAGGTGGCCAACAGCAGAGCAAAAAAGCGATGGTCCTAAAACTGATCCCTATGGGACTCCTCTCGCGTTACTACTTGACGTCTATCAGCCAAGTAGCTTCCCATCCACTTATTGAGCGCTTGTCGAAATCTACTAGTACGTAGAGTAGTCTGAATCAAGGAGTGTGGCAGGGTGTCAAAAGCCTTGCTGAAATCGAAAGCAAAACTTTTGACCCCAGATACATCAGGTGACTCGAGTGAAGTAAGAGCATGGTGTAACAGAGCTATGACAGCACATGTAGTCGAACTTGAGGGCCTGGAGCCGAAATGACTAGGAGCAAGACTATTCATGAAGAATCTATGAGCTGAATGTTGTACAATGCGTTCAAAGATTTTTGATGGTAATGTGAGAGAGATTTGTCTCAGATTGTTCACGAAGATAAAAGTGAAAGGACCAGCGAGTGGAATTGCGGACGCCTTCTATAGTATTGAGGGAATCCTATCACTCCCCTCCTATCAAAATTACATTGTACGATTCAAGCTTGAGAACTCGATCTTGCAATGATGCTATTGTGCTTCTCAAAGAGGCAATGTCTTCTCTAAGTGATGTAATTATCTCGGTCTTGGAAGAATCAATTTTTGATCAAAGCTTAATGTTCTCTAGTGAAACAACTTCAGCATGAGAAAAGGATATAGTTCCTCTCTTGTATGACATTTTGGTTGTGAAGCAGGACTCGAACTTGGCAGTGGAAAAGGAAAATCGGCACAGCACTACAGCTGAAGGTATCAGCTTTGATCACACAGTTATCCTAGCAACTTATCCAACTGTGCAGCTTTGGTGCTTCATGCTTGTAGAATTGCGCGTGACGTGGACGACGGTGCAGAGCAAATCAACCTTTACTGCCCATGCGCAGAAGAGAAAGGGGATTCTGATGACATATAAATTCACACAAATGAGTTGCTCTGAAGCTGATGGTTATAATATGACACATAGACAACGGAGGGGCACAGAAACCGACCGTACGCTAGATTAGTGAAGGGTACCTATACTTAGAGGTCACTTAGGTGATTACCTTAGTCCTTAGGTAAGTACTTTAGTCGTTGCGTAAGTACTTTAGCTCTTGGGTAAGTGCTTCAGTCCTTAGAAAAAAATGCATGTTGATGTATATTTTCCAATCACATAGGAAATAATCCGAATGACTATTCAAATCCGAGCATATGGACGTTGACATATGGAAATGTAGACAGAAAAAAGCGGCTTTTGTGTGCAGTACTTGCATTTCAAGAAGAAAAGGAGAGAAATGTAAATTCTGGATGCCGTATGAAATTATTTAACCATTGATCATATTAAGGATCACTGTAGCAAGAAAATCGGAGTCGCACAGCTATCTCAAAATGACGGAAAAACAAATTCGATGAAAGTGGGATCTTTATGACACATCGGTGAGATCGGTTACTAACATCGTGGTCAATGAACATGCCATCTGAGGTCAATTCAGACAACACACAGGATTTTCAGTTGTTTGACGTAAGTCAGACGTCAAAGACAGAAGAATATCACACGGGATCCTTTGCAGTTTGCAGTTGCTGATATTCGGGGAATGGTCAACTGAATTGGACTTTGAAGCCACATGAGTATGCTGTTGAAAGTCCCACTTTTTGCACTAATTGGAGTGACATGATACATTTAATTGGCATGTAGCCATGCTGAATCAAAGTGTACTTGAGAGAAAGTTGTTTAGTGATGATGGCTATGTGGTAGATTGCCACTTGAATCAAGTCCTGGATCAAGAATCATATTTAAGCCAGCCGTTTTTCGATTTAAAAATACAAACTTTTGGAGTTTCTTTACCGTTTCTCATTTGTATTAACAATTGACTATCTAACAACACTTTTGCTTCGTTCTTCAGCGAAGCTCAATTAGGAGTTAGAGATTCGATATGAAATATAATCATGGCATAGGTAAAGAGAAGTCATGCAATCCCGCGTGTCTGTTAAACATCGTATATCGCATTCCACATTTCTCATTGCAAATATTCTTCTCGACCCGATGTCGATTCTCAGTGATACATTAATTTCTCAGAAAGATGACTAATAGTCCGGCAGCCAGAACGAGTTTCTGCAGGGAACGAGACCGAAAGTGAGACTTTCACAGAATGATGTGCACCCTATGCCTACTGCGAATCGGCACATCTGCCGCGTTCTAGTGAGTTCCTCTTCTTGTCAGACAAGATCAAAGAAAAAAACATGTAAATCCAATGGGACGCACATTGCAGTTTTTGTTTAAAATAAAATTTCTACGTTTTCTCTGATAAAACGAAAGATACTAAGGCTAGAACCATAATCTTTTGCATGGAATGTCTTCAGGTCACTTCCTATGATGTGCATGTGCAACATACATCTGATCGGCAATGTATGTGAGAATGTGGTTCAATAAGGATGAAGTGGGCCAACATGTTGGTGTTTGCCGACATTAAGAGGCTCGCCAGTTCTAAATGTGTTAAGTTTTATAGACAGGGATGCTTAAACATGAAAGGAAGTGACCTGAAGACATTCCATGCCAAAAACTATGGCTCTAGCCTCAGTACTTTCCGTTTTATCAGAGAAAACGTAGAAAATTTCATTTTAACCAAAAACTGCAATCTACGTCCCATTGGGTTTGCATGTGTTTTTCTTTGATCCTGTCTGACAAGAAGAGGAACTCACTAGAACTCGGCAGACGCGCGGATTCGAAGTAGGCATAGGGTGTGCATCATTATGTGAAAGTCTCACTTTCGGCCTCGTTCCATGCAGAAACTCGTTCTGGCTAACGGACTATATATCTGATAGAAAGATATAGAAAGATGTAGAGAGATGGATTAGAAGATATAAATCAATATCCAGCAAATTCTGAAGCTGTACAATAGACTGCATGAAAATTGACAATTTCTTTTGTACACCATATGTCTGGCGGCGTAGATAGAACACTGCCAGACGAGTTGCTGTCCGGGATATTGAACACAAGCTTTAATTTGACTTAAGGTGTGTCATATCTATGCTCATTTTCGTTCTGTTGGCATATAGGGTGATGACGTGGAAGCGACTAGTCCACTCTTCTAGACAATTGCTTAAACCTTAACATTATTGACAAAAAATGACTTATTTGAATCCGGGCCGACTCTGTACAGAACAACCAATGAGTATTGAGGCATGCATTGAGTAGGTACTCATAGAGATCTCACAATACATTTAGGAACAAATGCCTCTGTATTTGGATTTGAAATGTACGTGTATTTGAATGATAATTCACATTTGTATTTGTACATGTCACAGAATTATATTGTTTAATCGTATCATTTTGCTAGAAGTGCAAACTGATTCAAACAGATGGCACATGCAGGAACTTAATAAGTGGGCAAAAAGAAATTTTTAATACCTTACAGAGATAGGAAAAATAGTCGTGCGTCGCTTGCGGATTGTTCTGAATTCCTTCAAAATGCTCCGATCGCCATGATTCCTTCAGATTTGAAGAATTCAGATCATTGCGCAAAAGTTTTCTCGATAATGTTGGGTCCTCCGATGATTTCAAAAAAAATTAGCAGGCGCATGAAAACACTTTTACAAACTTCTCTGTAGAACTTGACATCGTCTGTGTCTCTTTGCTGTGTGATCCGGTTGATATCAGTCACTGAAACTTTGCACAATTTGGCGTGTTTAATGTTGAACTGGCTGCTCATTGTTCGATTGCTATGGTATTTAGTCAGGAGATTGTACCATTTCATTTACGTTACATTTTCCAATGTTTCCCTTCTAGTCAAACAGAAGAAGAGACGACCTATCTAATTCTGTGGTACATGTACTTCGGAATTTCACTTAGATATTAAAAGAAAAAGCGGAAAGTTTAAAGAAGAAATTTTAGGATGACGAGTATTTGTACATTATTTAGACATGTTTGTAATTGTATTTTTACATTCTGCGAGAAGGATTTTTGTGGACAGATGTGTGTCTCATTTGTCTCACTGCCCTAGTGCGCTGATCTACCATACGTACCGCATAAACGTTTTGCCATCCATGTATCGACATAAGAAATCATCAGTCAGTATAACACGATCAATTGTCAATATTGATTAAAGGTTGTCCGATTATTTAAATCAATTGTCTAGTTAGCGCAGTTAGTTGTCCATGCATCTGAAACCCAGGCAATAGTCATTCATGAACAACTAACTGCGATAATTAGACAACTGATTGACCAATATTGACAATTAATCGTGTTATATCGACTGATGATTTTCTTATGTCAAAACATGGGTGGTAAACATGTAGCATTTCATTATGCAATTCTATAGACCAATTTTCAGATGATGCGAAATAAAATGATTATGCCTCAAGACAAAAGTAATATCACTTCATCCTTGGTGATCATTGGTATGAGCACGAAGGGCATGTATTAAACAAGTTTCCATGATTTCCAAAATTCAAACTTCCTTTGAAGTCTTTTAGAATCCGTTGCCTCTGTTCAAATGTTTTATTTGCTGAAGCTGATTTTTCTATTCACACTGCTTTGTACACCACAAGCGGTTGCTATAACAGCATTGTTTAATTCTTCTCCCGGGATACTTCAATTGCATGAAAAGATGTTTATGTTCTCATCGGAATGACAACAACGAACCATAATTCAATGCTTCAGTGCTTTGTTAGAAATTGATAATGAACATTCAAAGTAGAATTCTCCCTCTGGTGAGACGACGTATCTTGTCTTGAATACAGAATTTGAATGCTCTCAAGTTTTTGTCCAGTGGGATAATTGATTATTTTCCATGATGGCAGAGTACAAGCTATAGAACAGAAATTGTCAGCCACTATGAAACTCAGTTTCACTTACAAAGTCTGCCATCCAGAAAAGTATAACAGGATATTCATTGTATCTGTAACACAAGATTTTCATGGTTTTCTAATGATTGCTCGTCTTGAACAGATTTGGATTTGACGTAGTTCTTGAGAGTCTTTGGTGAGGATCGGAACTGCCGCCACCTTATAAAAATAAAATTCTATTGGAAAAAGTCCAAATTCTCCGATCAAGCAATAGATTGGAGTTGATTTTACCAAATGAAAGTGATTCCTATAAAACTGACATTGAATTTTATTCATACTATTGATATTGTTGTGACAACAAAATTCAGCACAATGTTTCATTATAGGCAACGTTAACATTTCAAAAGTGTTCTTCACGATGCTTCTATTTATATGGCCGAATTCTCTTAACTTCTTTTCAGCTACATACGAAGCACGCTTACCTTTTTTTACCAAGTATTCAATATGCTTTTTATTATTTTGGAGATCCACATTCATAGGTATTTAAATTCATTAACTATATTTGTATCGTATTTCACATTATCAATTTTCACTTCAATACCATCATTGCTATGTAACTTGCTAAATATCATTACTTCTGTTATATCGAAATTAATTGTTAATCCATTTTCTGTACAAAAGTTTCCAACTAATTTCAGATGATACATCAACCCTGCTTCACTTTCACTCAACAAGAGAATATCGTCTGCGTACGTAAGACATGCGTGCGATTTGATTATTACCTATCTTAATGGGTCGTGTGAAATCACTATCAACATTTATTTTGATCAGCAAGTCATTCATATAAGCTTATATGCAAAAGAGAGTTCGAGAGAGACTATCTCCTTGAAGTATACCAAAGTATACCATTCTGTAATTGAAATGGATTTGTCTCTTTTCCTTTATATAGTACTTGAAATTGCTTCACTGTCAGTAAATTTGTTATCGTGGTTAGAATTTTGTTGTCAGGGAAAACATAATTCAGTTTGTTGATCAGCAATTTCTTCGGTATTGAATCGAATGACTTAGACAAATCTACAAAGCATGTATATAGCGGCATCTTTTTTGTTCTTATATATTTGAATCGATTCTTTCAGTATGAAAAAATTATCCAATGTTGAATTACCTATTCTTAATACCGTTTGACATGGGTGGATAATTTGATTGTCATCTAACCATGTATTCAGTCTTTTATTTAAAATCTTTGCAAAAAGTTTTCCTAAACATGAGGAAAAGGTGATGCAGCGATACGAGGTTAGTTTTCCTTTTCTCTTTTCTTATACATAGGAATAATCCAGTTTCGACTCCACTGTATTTCATTATAAATTAAAATTTTATCAAACATTTCTTGAAGGATGTCTACGGTTTCAGTTGAATTTTCTTTTATCATTTCATACACAAAGCCATCTGGTCCACTTGATTTAAAATTTTTTGAGTTCTTTTATATTTGTTTCAATTTCGTTATATGTGAATTTTGCATCTAATAAGTCTGTTAGTGAATTTCTGTTCACAGCATCATATTTTCTATCATAGCAGTCTTGAAATGTGCTGCAGTAATGTTATTTGCTATGTGAGTCCTAGTTTGCTTTGGGTTCAGTATTTCCTAATATCGTTTGTGATATCGTACGTGGGGATTGAATAACACGAAAACTGACAGTCAAGTTCCAAAAATTGCAACTGTTTTTCTCCCGGAAATTCTAAGCTTTCGCCTGGAAAATGACAGCGGGAAAGTTGGAAAAGTTGAACTCCTGCCCGCTTTAGGCTCGGGCCGGTTCCCACTCTGGTGTGCAGTCAGAAGTTTTAAATTTTTCAGGATTTAATCCGTCAGTAGGAAAGACTTCACTAATTCTGCAGTCGACAGCATTGTCATTTTTGTCCGAGATATTCAAATCTTCGCTGAACGAGATCATCCAAGTCAAATTTAATGAAGTGTTCATACAAAGTATTTTTCTTGTTTTCATTAATGATATCGTATTGATGATCTTTGTGCCTATTAGCAAAGGGTAGGTTAGTTAGTTTGACTGATATAGAAAACACCACATAGTAAACAAGTAAATCTGCACAATAAAAGACAGTCTTATCCCGAATGTTTGTTTGGCAGCTTTGCGCACATGGTAGTCCTACTTTGTATTCTTTTCATTTTTATTTTGTTTTTGTTATTCGTGAATTGAGTTACAGTAGGCCGCGGCTTGTGTGAATGGGTCAGCCACTTTGTTCGGCCAATTTGATCAATTTGCAATTACAGATATCGGTGACACAATTCAAATTAAAGACGACGCTCTATGACTGACATTCCTATTTACATGAGTGTTCTCATGAATTGAATGTTACTGTCATTAGACAAGACAAGAAATTGTTTATTGCATTTTGAACAACAGAGTCATCATCTTCAAGAATTGTTGTAATAAAATCCATTAACTGCATTAGAGTGCGCGCTGTGGAGGTTTGTGTAGGAAAAGTATATTGAAGCTATCAATTTTACTTGAGAAAAATCGCTCTATATGACCAAATATGAAACGTTCCAGCAGTTCTGACGGGAGTGGCAGTAAAGAAAAAGGACGCAAAGCATCGACCTATGTTGGGGTGGTTTTCGGAATGGCGCAAATATCAGCAACTTCCAAGCTTTGGGCATGCATGATGAAAGGATGCAGCAGTTGAAGATAAAACACAGCGGTTCGGGCACAAAAGAGCACGTTCTTTATAAAGTCGATTCGGCATACCATCACTGTCAGATGATACTGACGGTAGCGTTAACACAAGATTGTGCACATCATAGACTTCAACTAAAGGGCACCATAGAGAAGCAGCTGAGGAGTCCATAACAGGCATAGTTACACTGTCGTTTATGAATGCAAATGAGAATAGGTCGGACAGACTCACTAGATATTGGAGTTGGAGAATAGATAAAGTATTTCAGACGTCAACAGCTGTTTACACGTACTTTGCGCCATTTCAAATTTCCCTGTGTATAACCATGCAGTAAAACAACCTAGAACTTGGGTTTTATAAAAATAGTTTGGATGAAACCAAATCACGTATTAAACGCGACAACATTTTCCTGATTTGTTTTCAGACTTAGAATTGCAGGTTTTTCCAAAATAATCGAGCTCTGATCAACTAAAAATCTCGAAGAGACCTTGATAAAGCTCCTTTAAAAAGCGCAAATTTTTGTATACCTTAATAATCACCTTTTCGAGTTGCGAAGGTCACATCGATTTGGCAACTGGAAAAGGGCCAACAATTAAATTGTGGAATTTGAAATGACACTTGTATGAAACGTGTTGACATATGTCCCGTCTTTCCTGCAGTGTGAATAAAGGAACGGTTACGTTGTCTTCACGCACGAATCTGGTAACAACCTCAGTGCTTGTTAAGGACATCCAATGCACCGCTATTGACCAAACAAATCCTGCAACCTACGTCCTTAGCCGATGTTCCTTTACCACTCCATCTACATCATGCACAAATGCACAGTCACTGGCCGTACAATGTGGTGCCACGAGAGCGGGTCCAACGACCACAACTGTTGCTCCAAATGTAGCAACTTTGCCACCCGTTAACTGTAAGTTGTCTAGAAACTCCTTTAAAGAATATGTTGATGTTTTCATTTTCACGTCTTTTGCACTTTTAATTTCATCTGTCCTGCGTGCAGTGTGGTTCATAGACACTTTTGTTGTACTGGAAAAGATTTGTGAGCCTACATGGCTGAGAACATTCAACTCAACTAGCCTACTTATAAAGCATGCTTGGTTGTAAGCAGTGCGGTCTGTATAGCTCACAAGTGGAAAATTCCATGTAGGATCCATGTGTTAGGTAAAACTCGAAGCAGACATGTTAAGGCAGATGCATGTCGAGAAAAAAGTTAAATCCGTGAAATACATGTGTCTGCCAAAAATTAATTCATGTACCGGTTCAAGTAATAAAATGTTGCCTCTCTTTTTCTACAAATAGTCCCATTATCCAATAACTCATGTAAGTACAAATTTTTAAGATTCTGTTGATGTTCACTTGTTCTATTCAAAGTTTTAGTGTGTCTCTCGACAATCGAATGTATTAACCCTCATTTATTCCGCGATTTCCTTCTGTTTCATCTAACCGCATGATTGAATGATAGAGCTGTGGATGTATTCAGTGGAAATAGATCAGATGCACGATTTCATATGTTGAAATAGATCTCTCAACAAGGATTCATGTTTCTAAATTTGTTTCTTGTCAACCATGGCGAACATGCGCGGAGCTCAATGTGGAATTTTAATAGTAATGTAATGCAGTGATACAATTTGATATGCAAGCGGTATCCGACAACTCCGGTGTGGACGATGAGTATGCGAGTATGGAAGAATCGGGTAATATCAACAGCCAATCCACTTCTCCAAAAATGATGCCTTAGAACTTCAGAAACTCATCCATGCGTGCAGTAAATTTCACCAATTACTAGTTAACTCTCAAAGGTACAGCATAAGCTTGGTGGAACGCTTCTGATTGCCTCATCCTGACGGACATCGAAGTGTGACGTGAGTCGCCGAATTCCGCAACATATTGCCCCAATCAATGCAACTCAGTCAACTCCTTAACGTGCAATCTGACCGCTAAGTGATTGGTTATTCCATAGCATAGGAAGGGGTGTAGTTTCACTGAATAGACAAAAATGACTTCAACAAATTCTTTAGTTGTTTTAAGTTACATTGTCATAGGGAGTCGATGGAGAAATGTCGGGTAATATCGACACCACTGTCGATCGACATCAAACAGCATGTTTTCAACAAGATACCGACTAAATAGCCAGCATTTTATGATTAATGTTCGCTGTCTCATAGAATATTGCCTTCACAAGATTTGAATGCATCCCTTTATGAATTATCAGATCTATTTAGACAATGCGTGGAAAATGTCGAGTAATATCGACAGTAGAAAACAGTTTTAGGGCTCTCACGATTGTTTCTTTCAGTATTTATATGAATTATGACATCCAAATAAGCTCTTCTTACTCGAATCTATTAGTCCATCGGTTTGACATGCGATTCTAGGTGAATAGCAATATGTGCAGCCTGTAATGATATTCGCATGATATCAACACATTGCACGACGACATCGATAGTTCCCTAAAGAAGAGTTAGAAAATGCCAATTGTAATAAACTAGAAATGTTGCATGTTGTATGAAACGAAATTTTGCACATCTTTTGTCTCTTACATAGTCTGAAAAGGCGAAATTTCATCGCTTTTCGCTGCGTTGCTGCGTTGCGCTGCATACTGTACATGAAAAATGTGTAAGATGGATGTGAAAAAATGTGACGAAGATGGATTCGTCTGTCTAGTCTGTTTTCAGCTGTGAAATGTCGAACCAGACAACCAGAGAGGCAACAGATACGTAAACTTGGGTTTCATGTAATATATAACATTATTAGTTTACTACACCTGCTAAATTTGTGACGCCCCTTTTTGGCACTGTCGATATTACCCGACAAAGTGTCGATATTATACGAACATCTACACAGTTAACACACCTTTCCTTTCACCTTGAAACATAAAATAGATCGATGAACTAATAAATTCGACCAAGAAGAGATTATTTGGATATCATAGTTCATATCAAAACTAAGAAATACAGCCGTGAGAGCCCGAAAACCATTGTACTGCCGATAATACCCTGATTTTACCCTACGTTGTTCTTCATAGAGTATTGCAAGGTAGATCTGCTAAAACATGATGGCAAGGATTATTTTGCTAAAACTATGCTTGTGATCAATCTTGACAGTACAAATAATTGCGCAATGCTATGTGGGGCCTACTTGTCGATATTTCGACATTCATGCACTGTTACTTGCAGATGTTGATAGGTATGTGTACATGAAATGTCTATGAAATGTATAGTTGTAGCTTTATTGAATTCTATTTTACGAGTACTTATATCCAGTTGCTATCGCTGTACTGTGAATTTCAAATTCTGTGCTCAATAAATTTGGTAGTTGACCATCAAAGTGTTTTTGTCTCTGGACACTACTCATAGACTGCAATTTTTAATATAAAATAAGAGCTAATCTAAGTTGATGATGCATAGTATATCATCATATCTCAGAATATTTGCAAGTATGTTCTATGAAATTGATAGCCTAACAAAACTTGTACAACATGAAACGATGTATAATGACTAGTCTGCTCTTAATTTTGCTTGAATCTGTAAAGAAAGTTGTGTTCTTTTTGTGAAGCCATCCAACAGATGCTGATATGTTGAATTTCTCCGTCATTCTCGATCAGTGTTCATTTTTGCGTGTTGTGCGCATCGGAGGAAGGCCACAGAGATGCAATACAAAGCCAATGTCACGCGAAGCCCGCACATGGAGGGCACTTAGGATTGTGCCTCCTTGCTCTACGTTCTCACATCAACAAGCTCCGGAAAATGTCTTACTTATTGAAGCCTTTTCATCCATTCAGGAACACGGTCTCCCTCCTGATGTTGGACCCCGACCTTCGATTTTGCGCCATCAACTGCCACCTCGCTGGTTATTCATCTCTCCAACGTCGTCTCTGTCTTCCTCGATTTCTTCCTCCCACTTGTGGCTGCCACTGTCACTCTTCTAGTCCATTTATTGTCATTTCCTCTTGCGAGATGGTCTGCCAAACTCTATTTCAAACTTTTCGCTTCTTCGGCAGCATCCTTTACAGAAAATGTCAATGGAAAGCTTATTGTAATAAGGACTTGATGCAAATATTTATCAGATTATTAGGGACCCACTGTATAGATGCCTCAGACGATGCAGTAGCAGAGTTTTACAATTAATAATATTGTAAGTTGTAGCACAAGTTTGCCCGTCTTAACCCGCAGACGGTTTGTGGCATTTTACACGCTGGTATACCGGTCGACGGTAGGTCCAGTCTAGAATTTGGGACCAGTTTCATCCCCGGAATGTAGAACGATACATCATGTCCATGCACTTTGACTTCAAATGCGTGGATTGACACACAATATACACAAAATGCAAATACCAATTTTCACGAATTCATATAGAAAAGTTCATATATTAGAATTTCTTTGAGTGCGAAAAACTATTAGACCATTTAGAGCAAAAGCATAATAGTACAGGCGGCGTCGGGAATTACTGGATCGAGTTCATAGATAAACTCACGAACACTCGAAACACAACATTCAGCGAAGCAAAGGCAATCACAGAACTTTAGCCTACAATCAATAGAAAACACGAATTACCTTTCTACAGTCTGACTTCACATTTCGATCACCTCACATTGGACAAGCAACACACTTCTTAATAGCATTCATGATTCTTTAAACGCCGTCACACAAAGATTGCTGACGCTAACATCGACCACAGTAGGCGCTGGACGCCGAAGGCCGTTCGTAGTTTTAAGATAGATTTTAAGGGAGAGACCGAAAATTTCTGTTTTCCTGGGAGTGTTCAGCCAAAATGACTTTCTTCGAAAAACTAGTATTCTATCAATTGTTTGTTCAATAACTTTTAAATCAGTTGCGAGAATAATTTATTTTGAAGTGTTAACTTGAATGATTGAATGGTGTTGATTTTTTGGTCTCGAATGTTTTTATCAGATAGAATTTGTGGATTAAATGAGGAGCTATCTAGGGAGAATTTCAGACACGAGATGAACTTTTCCTGCTTCATTTCAGGCACTGCAGGATCTTCACTCGTTCGTTTAGTGAATGGAACAGCTACTGGAGGCAGGGTAGAAATCAATTACAATGGAACCTGGGGTACAATTTGCAATCTCGGCTTCTATCAAAATGCTGCTAAAGTCATCTGCAAAATGGCATGCATGAGGTTTGTTCTCAGTATTTGTGTGAACTGTGAATAATGGCAGATTCAATGACTAATCATCATACAGAATCGTAAAATACGTGATGCACTCTAGCAATAATGATATAATGATACTATCCAATAAAAGCAAAGTTTTGTTTAAACTGTTTGTCCGCGTAGTCTCATGCAAAACACTGAAGTTGTCAACAGCAATGTACTTCATGGCTGTCAATAATGCCTTCAGGATTCATTTATCTACTACATTTTCCAAATACTGTTACACTGTATTTTGTGCTTTCCTTAGATGCATCTATAAATAGAAAATGCACATTTTCTGGAAGTTCATAGATATCATGGCAAGATTGATCTCCAGGAATAGCGGTAATTTCTAACTCTGGTTATAGAATGATTCAAAGATATTCTCAAATGTTTTATGAGTGAGCATCACAAAAATGTTAGATGATGCGCCTACAGTCTTAGCCTTAATATGTAAATAGCGTTATAAATTTTACAGAAAATCATGACTGATCTATTTATGCTTATGCAAGCCCACAGACTAGTTTTTAATAATGTATATTATTAAAAAATTGATATGATAATACATATAAAAATATGCATATGTATATGTATTCTTAACGGCCAAGCCTGGCAAGATCAGAAGGGTAGGCATGAGAATCGATTGAAACATTATTTTTAGTGGTCCGTTTTCTATGATCAGCTCCGTATTAGCTGTTTGTTTAAAAGTGATGCATTGTGAGCCCCTAAGAATTTCATGGTTCAAAAGTTAAAGGCATTTTTCGTTGAGCTTGGGACCTCGTCGGCAAATTGATAAACATATTACTTCAACTGTTTGCATCTGTTTATTGTATTCGTCACTTCATCAATGAATTCCATTCTTCTCTTTCATAGCTCCACTTATGCCCGAGCTGTTACTGGCAATTATGTCTCTTCCAACTCTACCATATTGATTTCGGATCTTACGTGTCCTGCAAATGCCAACACTACGAATGATTGCACACATAGCGGCTGGGGCTCGCCGAGCAGCGTATGTACCCATTACATGGACGCTAGAGTGGAATGCGGGCCACCAACGACTATGACACCGACAGGTAAGCCAATGGTGAAAGTAATAGATTTTTCGATGTTTCAGTAGGAATGGCCGACAAGAGGGACGAAAACGAACCATACTTTGTTGAGGTCCTTCTAAAAGTTAATTGAGTGATCTAAACAGCGCCTTTTCAGAGCTTATCACGTGTACTTTGCTTTATCAGTGACACCTATTTTTCAAAGGTCTGAAGGCTATCAATTTTGTAGAGATCGTGTTTGCACAGTATTTTTACAAATATAAGTCAATAAATAATATGTTGATAATATGTTATGCTATAGACATCGAATATAATACTTAGATATACCGTATTTCTTCTATTACAATACGGTTCTGTAATGCAATCTCGGTTAACCTTCTTTTGCTATGTCGTTCTTTTTCTTGAGCTAATTCATTATTCATTAAATACTCGTTAGCAGTGACATGGATTACTATATACTAGCACCTGGATACGACAGTCATAGGCAACATTTACATAAGTTGGCCTAAAATCGAAAACGGTTGAAATCTTCAAATGATCAGAGCGCAAACGGTCTACACTTTCATTTCAAGTTCATCAGGGCATTGCAAAATTTATTTTTGGCCGTCATTATTATTATATAGACCCAAAGTCTAAGACCTCAATGTACGTACAATATACCTACATGTACTCCCATATACCTACACAAGTGTTATTTATCCCATTAAATGATATGGTTATGATGATTGAATCTCACATTGTTAGAGTGATATGTTAAACTCTCTTGTTTTTTATATTTCCCCAATTGTATAGATATATATAGATATTTACAGATGCCCAATTGTATATCTATTTAATCATTCAAAACAGTCACATGGTTACATAAAGATGTCAATATTTGAAGAGAGACAAAAGAACATCACTTGCTGGACAGCTTTTTCGATTTCCTCATGGGTTTATGCTTCTTGGTTTTATCTTCCTTCGTCATATCATTGAGACTATGCATAAAGTTTTTGCACAAAGTATTGTAGAACCTTATTATCAGCGATTTCAACACAGCATGCCTATTTTCACAGACACTTTGGCAAGTGGTGTCGACATTTCTAGTTCAGTAAGAATGTCTTCAGAGAAATCATCCTTTACATCAACGATTTTCAATGAACGAAGGTCTTCGGGGGAGCATTCAGAATATTTCAGTAGACTGATAACTTTGATTTTCCGTTCACTGTCTAGTATTTGTTTGAAAGATATGTAGTAATTCGCGCCGGAAGATTGTCGATACCATCCGTATCGTTGCTCCAGAGGATCAGAACTTAGACTACCCAAAAGAACATAATTGAATCCTTTGTTGATAAGTAAATGTTTTGTCAATTGAATCATAGCACAACAGGTGTGGTGAGTAGCGCGAAAAGTTTCCTTTGAAAGGCCTGGTCTCTCTGATTGTTCCCATGCGTAAAGAAAATCGGCAAATTCCTGCAGATAAGTTAGTTTCCAGTCATATACAGATGTGATCGGATCTTTATTGTTGTCGCGAAGTTGCTTTCCTGCCGTAGGGGACCGTACATTTGTAACCGACCAAAACTTGATAATAGCATGAAGAAACAAGGCAGTGTCATCCCAATGCTTACTTTGTGATTCGCTGTAGAAAACCAATGCATTGTACGTGGATTCATTGAAGACGGAATTAGCTAACTTGACAGATGTTTTCTGAAGATTGTTAGGATTCAATGCCTTCGATGACAACTTATGGGCTTTCCGCAACTGATACTGGTTTTCAAGTTGATAAAGCTCCTTGATATGATCAAACGAAGGTCTACATTCACGACTCAAAACTGGCGGAAATCCTGGACAAATGAAGATACGTCGCTTCAGAAAATTATTATATAAATTTTTGAAATTATGAACATTGTCGAACAATAAAAACAAAGGTTCACCGTTGATAGGGTTTTCGACTTGGGTCTTAAGCTCACCTCCACCTAATATTTTGTAGAAGGAATGATTGCAAGATAAGTTGTCCAGAGAAATTCCCACAACGTTAAATCCACAACGGATAAGTACGGTAATTGTCTCGATGAAACATTCGTATAGTTTCGTAGCGTTCAAGTTAGACAGTGGGAACACATTGGCGAATTGACGGAAGGATGAGTATATTTTGATTCAAAATACTTTCATATGCTTTTGAACTCACCGCATAAATAGAAAATGAAAACACAACCAAATTTGAGGAATAACGGCGTCCAAACCGATTTACTAATCGAAACTCTAACTGTTCCAAAATAAAATCGCACCATCGAACATCATCGGCGTCATCCGCACACTCTTTAAATAAAGTAAGAGAATCAATCGCTGAGACGATCTGATGATCATTGGAAAGTGGAGAAGATTCTAAACGATTTTTTAAGAAAGTGAGTAAATTCAAGAGTTGACTGAACAAAGTTATCGTTCCACTTGATATATGATCCATTTCTGAATGAAGTACTTTCACAGCACGTACGTAAGCATGAAACTTCAAGTCATCAAAAATTGTCACTGAAATAGCGATGGTCGGAAGAGATTCGAAGATGACAAAGAGGAGGTGCAGTTTAATTGAATCCACATCGGAAACTTCAGTTTGATAAATATATCCATTTGGTAGAGAAACACATGAATGTAATTGATTAACGGTATCGCTCAAAGAATTCACTCTATCCGAATTAATGAAATTATCGAACTCTATTTGCAACCTCATTTGTTCATTTTTTCTTCTCACATCAGAATGAGATATACTATTCCGCACCCGTGTAGTAGAAGAGTTAGTCATGTAAGAAGGAACATTTTCGAATTTCGAAGGAATCGAATCACTTTTCAACTGACGCCTGTTTCGCAACGATGGATTTCTCCGTTTTCTCGTAATATTGGAATCACGTCTTAAAGTAATGAAGTCAGACTCATTAAAATGCAATGAGCAAAGTCTTGAATTTTTTTTGGTACGAAGTTTGATCGACTTATCCTCCGTAACCATTTTGTTCGAATAAAATTATCCTCTGGAATTTTATGGAAGGACACTCCGTCAGGTATACTATTCCCATAGCCCGAACGGCAACCGTAAGCGACACACTTGAACACCATTTCGTCAGACGTACGATGCTTGTCGAGTCGAACAGGCAAGTGATGAAGAGTTATTCTTGTCTTGCCGGTCGCGTGCACCGCAACTAAGGCTACAGCTGTCGGCTGATCGATGACGAGTTCCCTGCCACCTTGGCCAACTAGAGTAAAGCGCACGCATGCTGACAGCGAAGTGTCGTATCCAGGTGCTAGTATATAGTAATCCATGGCAGTGATATCAATTTTGAAATCAATTGATCAGATAGTCAGTGAGTAATCTGTCCCTCAAGGTGACAAGGCTAGCTGAAAGACAAACGAGCAGTGAAGGTACGGTCAGACATGAGAGCTAGAAGCTGAGAGTGAGGCAGTCAACCAATCAGCAGTCAGCATTAGTGATTCCAAGGCGGATTTCTAATGTCAATCAAAATGTTACTGCGAGTAACTAAACGTAGTCTGACACCCTCCTGCGAGCTACTAACTTTGTTGGCAGTCATTAATGAGGGGCGACCGGAGCGGGGCGCTCGGTTAGTTGAGAGATAGTGTGACAGCGTCTTGATAGAGACTTCTGCTACAGACTGCTAGAATGCCTGCTAGTTCAACTCCATCAAGTTTCTCTCTAGTGTGTACTACCTTGATAGCTCTGAATGAGATTGCCACGATCTATCAGCAAAAGTAGAACGCGGTTCAACTTTTCTGAGAGTTCCGACTCCCGATCGTGTTCACAGAGCAAAAGGGTAGGCCTACTGCTGCTCCCCTCCTCCACATACATCAAAGTCGTATTAATGACCCGGCTTGCCCCATTCATAAAAATTTTAAGTATTTATCAAATGTATCAAAAGTATTTATCACTTCGCTTGCTAACGCTCTAAATCTGTGGCTGGACAGCACTTCTGATTGATATGCACTTTTGAGTGTTGATTGAATACAGCGGAATCCTTGTTTATATAATTATGAGAACAGCACACGACAGTTTTTACTGCTGTCGTGTTATTAATGGATGTAAGACGGCACGCTGTACCGATGATTAGCAATAAAGGTGCATTATCCTCCTCCCGAATTTACTCTATGTCCGATTTAAAAATAGCACCACTTTTATTCGTTATTTCATAACCGTTAGGCCCCTATTAGGAAAAGACGGTATTATGAAAACCATGATAATTTGTTATTTCTTCGACGTAACGGATAATGTTTTTAAAGATGTGGCAAAATAATGCCTTACAATGCAAGATAACGGCTCAGTTATTTTATATTAGTGTCAGATTATTTAGTGTGATACAGAATCATTAGGCCTATCATCTAAATTCTTCATCTATTTACTATTATTAGTATTTACTAATTTTGATTAAAGTAATTATGAAGTCAAGCAAATGCAGCATTTGTATGTTTTAATATTTTTTTTCAAGAATTCAACAAACATTTCTTACGACTAGCAGTGCATACAAAAAATATAACAAATTTAGCAATTGTAGCAAGTAGAAAAAACAAGAAACTTTTTAACAATAATACCTAGTTTTTTCAACCCGGGGACATCAACGATAATTTGTGAAGCTCGGCAAATGTTCGCAGAGCTGCGCGAGGATGTTTCTCTCTACTATATCTATGTTATTTCGAGTGGAAACTACATTAATTAATACCAAAAATTACATCAACTCGACGAGCTACATGTAGGGGTCTTTATGAATTGTACGGCTATATAGATTGTCTGCAAACCTCATCTAATCATCAAGTTTGCTCATGTTTTTTTCCTTCACATGAACTCATACATATATCGCGCTCTGATTGTAGTCCAAAACTACAATGTACCCTATATTGCAAAACAAATCACGCGCAGCGTAACAGCCAACCTTTCTTTAGTTGGGATGGACTCGCGAAGGTGTGTATCCATTTTACTAATGTTGGGTCCAATCAAACATATCAATTCTTCAAATTCTGTGCTGCTCATTCGAAAGAAATTTCTAAAACCATTTTTGTCAGTCAGCTTCAATTCAGGCACTAGAGAGTGAAAAGCACCGTATTTAGTCCGTTCCGAAATCCATTCACGAACCCAGCAACTTCTCCGTTTTGTCGATGATCTTTTTCGCAGAATGGTGATAATAGCCGCAGCTTGCTGCCGTCTATCCTTCATGACGATATATGAAGAAATGCCTGAAGGGAGCTACTATCAGCTAACTCTCGCACAGTCTGACCGCAACACAACTTGCTAGTTGTGTTTGAAGCTAATTATAGAAGCGTTCTTCGAAATATCCGCTACCTCATAGGTACAGTGTGACAAGGCTTGCGAGTGAGCTCTCAGGTACATTTCTAGTCACTCACAAAGTCAGAAATAAGTCGAGGGGCGACGCGTGAGAATGAGGGGTAGCACTTTTCATGAGAGCCCTCTCTCCAGTCTGACCGGCCTCTCGCAGCTAACATTGGTAATTCGAGGTCAACTATCAGGTTCTTCTCTCATGTCTGACCTTACCTTCAAGGTCAGCATCAATGTAGGAGCCGTTTTATTATAATTATTAACAACAAAAATAATTATCAACCTTTATTCGCGACTAGTCGATTACAATTGCTGGCAAATAGTGATAATTTAATGCAATTATCAGATCAGCATTTCGGCTCTTCAGAGATGCACTGTATAATCAATGCCATATTCTTCATAAACTGATTCGCAATAGCTCTAATAGAAATAGTCGTATTTTGCCTCCACATGTCAAGAGGATTTATCTTCTCTACTTCTGAGCTATACAACGACTGTTTTAATGTTGCTGTTCTTATGAATTTTTTATGATGGATCACTTTTATATTTCATATTCTTGCTCTTCACTGTGACTCTGAGTAAGTCTCCACGATTCCCGTTTCGGAGATTTTTTGTGTTCTACAAATGTACGCTTATCAATCAATCAAAATGGTGATTAAGGTGAAGGAGCGTGATTGCCTGCGTGAAATGAGCACAACTTTCTGGAGAAAAGGAAAGAACAGGAAGAGAGAAGGCATGCAGTAATTTTCTGTAACAGTTCATTAGTCTGGTGAAACAATTCTTGTTAACAAAATCTGCGTGTCAGTTGTATATGCAAGCTGCATTTATTGTAAAAGTTGAAGCGAAATATTAATTTTACATTTGCTACAGTAAAATGGCAAAATGATGAACGAGCTAGAGTAAACGAAAAGAGAGCACTTTGGACTTAATCAGGAGAGCACCACGGGAACTCGCTGCATTTGAAGTTGGTATGGATAGGTTTAACCCTGTTTTAGCCGAGGGCGCTCCAAGAGGGGACATTACAGCTTTATATTTCTCAAAACTATAATGTCCACGACTCTTTTTTTACTATTATTTTCTGCGGATTTCTTGTAAACAATTCAGATGGTCCCGAAACTAAGTTTTGATAAAACTGTCCTCAAGAAGGACACAAGCTGGAATTTAAGTGACAGAAGTATTTTCGGTAGCATCCAAAACCTAGGTTTATGTCAAATTCCGTGCTAGAAGGTCAATAGTCTTTGACAGTTCGTAGAATCAGGCCCAAAAAAGCCTACTACCAAGCTATCATAGTCTATTGTTGAGTTTTCGGTCAAATTTAGATGTTGGTGAAATCGTTTCTCTTACTAAATTTTCGTGACTTTCCTTTGGACAGTTTTCCCAAGACCATTTTGGAGACCATTTTATGGGAGCACTTTTTTACTTGACACCTTTAGAAGAGCCTTTTTGACAATTGAGAATTTTTGTCAACTCCCTGCAAAACATAAAGAATATCAGTCAATTAAAAAAATGATATTGTACATGTCATCTTCTGTCAGCCACAAATGCATCTATGTACAGTAGCTACAATATGAATAATGACAATATCACACTAACACAGTTCACAGTAGATTTATGCCTCAACATGATAATTTTGAGAAAAAGTACAAGCATTTCAGCAAAGATCTCTATCTGAGTCGTATTCAGTACGGTTTAACTCTCCCGATGCAATACTGCCAACATCGTCTAGACGCTTTCATGTGACAGCTCATACAAACAGATCGTTTGTCATCTATCTACCATCAACTTCCAACAGATGCCCCAAATCAATTTTTGAAAAAGTGGAATTCAAATTTTAAATTGCTATTTATAGTAACAAGATGATCCAGTTGATGAAAACTGATCCCGCCATTGGTACGAGCCAGTTTGTGTTGATAGACAAATTTGTGGACGATAGACAAATTCATAGGAACACAAAAATCAGAGGGGGTTTCCACGAACCCTTGGGTATTGAAAGCTCGAAGTCCACCGTGAAATAGGGTTAACAGACTTCAAATAATATTTAATTGTATTCTCGATTGAATTAAGATCGTTACATACTACTCTCTTGTTGCGGTCGTCCTCTATACTAGTACAATGTGAGGGTTTAACCTTGTTGTGTTGAATTTCCAGAATCATCTTGTAAAATTGGGTGGTAAGTTCGGATAAATTCTATTTTCAGTTCCAAATCCGACGGTGACATGCTCAGCAGCGTCAGCTACTGTGTCTTTCAATAAAACGAACAACAAGGATATAACGACGGCAAACATGCTACAACTGCAGAACATAACGACATATAGCGCCGCCAGTTGCGCTTACACTGTCACCATAAACACAACGAGCATCATAGTCACCTTCAAATTCACTCAATGTGGTGGAAAAGCAACGGTGAGTCAACAAAATTCCTTGTTTGATATCATTGATCCGCGTCTATCGTGCATGTGAGACAGTTTCAGCAGACCTCCCACTCGAATATCGAAAGAGAATGACAGCTATTAAGTCAATACAAGACACCAACACCCTCGAGTTGCACAAGTTGTGTTATCCGCTGGTAATGATAAACTGAGTGAAACATGTGTGTTATTACAAAAGATTCGTGAAGCGAAAGAGCAACTCAAAAAAAGGATATTCAACATGAAAAACGATCGTGAAGAGCGTGCCGTGTTCTTCCAAAAAATAAGACTTTGTTATAGGGTTGAAAACATGAGTTTTATATTGTTAAGAAGAATTTTGTCAAATTTCGATTATTTACCATTTGTTAATAATTATTTGTTTATAATAATGGTGTGGTAAAAGAGCAGCTGTAAGGGGTGGTAGGGGCTGCTGCGAAAAAATGTCCTGAAATTTGAAAAAGTAGCGTTGGAGGCCTGACTTTCAGTCAGGCCTCGTTTCAAAGCAGTATTCCACATGCTTCCCTTTACAGAGCTTCGTGCACCATTTCCTTGAATGGAAGCCGCTCTTGTGGATAAGAGACGCATTTCAAAGCAAGCGAAAGATCACATAAAGGTAGTAGGCTTTTTAATTTTGTAACTCGAATTAGATGAGAATATAATTACCTTTATTGTCTCAAATAAATCCATGAGCACATTACATGAACAAAAGAGAAAAAACAAGAAAACTGAGCTATGGGCAGTGTTTGATAAAGGAGTTTCCGAGTGCAACGTGATTTAGGCCGCATAATGGAGCGATTCAACTTCGATCTTAGTGGGCGAGGTAGGGAAATGCTGTGGAGGGAATGGGCGTCGTTGGATGCAATCTGCGAGAATAAGTTGCCACAAAGCTTGTCACCTGCGGTCCTCAGGGTATCGTTATTGGCGTTCATCGACATTCTGGCGATCCGATGCGCCCGAGAAAACAAACAGTCTCTCAGGCAAGTTACAGAAAGCAGGGAAGGTATACATCAAAATGCTACGGATACAGGAAATGTGGACGTTGAACATGCATTCCTTCGGGCATCCTGATCTTCTTAAGTTACGAATAATATGGCTATTGCGCGAGGCTGATTTTATGACTTTATTCACATGACAGTCCCACCGCAAATCACTGCTAAGAGAAACACCAAGCATTTGCAGGCTGTCAACCCGAGACATGATAGGACCGATTGAGGTTGATACATCGGCGAGATTGATATTTTTGCTCGTGGTGATGTGTCCATGACTTTACACTTTTCATGATTGCAGCAAGTAATAGAGCAAAGCAGACACTTTTCATACTTAACTTTCAGTGAAATCATGCAATACCAAGGTTTTCTGCAGGAACATCCTACCGTCTTCAGGAAAATGATCCAGTAACTGAGAAATACATGCACATAAATTTCTACTTAAGATATTCATGTTTATTTAGCTATTCGATAAAAATTTTAAATCTGTCACAAGCAAAAACCACGATGATAACTCAAAACAGATTGATATATACAGGTGAAGGCAAAAAAGGGCATTAGAAACAGAAGAAAATAGATAGAACTTTCCCAGTTGGACTCTTCAGCTATTGTTTCTGTTTTCTAATGCCCCCTTTTCGTGCCATTTTTCATGGAAATGAATCATGGTTGATTAATAACAATCACTTTTTATGCTTTTTGGACTTGCGCTTCTTCAATCATCCGGCTTTCAAGAAGTTCATGGTCAATGATTGCATTGTGACTGTGATGATGAGTCGAACTCTCTGCTCAATGACTTCAGTTGAATTGCAGAGATTAGTATTAAAGAAATTCTCTACGGATTCGTTTAAAATGATTGTTGACTGCGAGAAAGGGAAGAGGTGAAACTCGAAGAGTTCGTTCACCGTTTCCACGTAATTGGGATAGTTGTTGATGGCTTCGTAGATCCTTAACGAAACATCCTACTACGGCCATTGGTTGTCACGATAATCTGAATCTAGATATTATGACATGCTTTCTTCCAATGTTTGCATTCTATCAATGCCAAAGTTCATGAAAAGTCAATTTCTAAATATTGTGGTTTGGGTAAACGTTCCGTGGCAAAATGTCAAGATAGAAGAGATCATCAGTGGAATAAGATCTACTGGTTTCACGATTCTGTAGCTATGCATTGACCAATGTTCCTAGTTTTGATTGTAAATATAATTTGCCGACACATTCTCAATTAAATGATTGATAACCAATGCTTGTTGGTTCCGATGCTTACGAGGTCTTCGTACAAAATGCCTGTACCTTACTCATGCCTCTAAACATGAGTAATTGTGTTCCATCAGAGGCAAATCCATCCAGGGCCGACATCACTCTGTCAGCTGAGATGAGTCAGCTGGATGTGGTTGTGCTTATGTCTAAATGAAGTTCGTGGACGATTCCTTCGTACCAGGGTTGCAGAGTCCAATCATTTTGATAGGACTCCGACTCCAACTCAGGGGGTTGATAGGACCAGAGCTGGAAAAATTCCACTGATTTTTTTTTATTCCAATTCCAATTCCGGAGCAGAAATTTCAATTCCAAATCCAATTCCAATTCCATAAAAAGATCCGATTCCGATAATTGCATGTCGCGTATAGTGTCTTATGTTAATGTATCTAACGTTTGTTCGCTTCAATCGAACCCATGTGCCCTTATCCTATCCTCGTTGTTCCTGTGTGCCATTCCCTGCGTCGTTCCCTGAGAGCCACACAGAAAAGGCTCTCACAAGGCATAATGAATCGCTTCACAAATATGGTCTTTTCTCGGCTCGACAATTCACTTCACTCTGTGAATTTCAATGAGGCACGCTACCAACAAACGACATCACATTTTCCTTAATGCCTTGCTGCGTAGGTGAATAAACGACTAACAATGACTTGTAGCCATCATACGGGGGGCGGTGAAGAATGAATACAGAGCGCTTAGCGTGGCTTACGGGAGATGAGAGAGAGCTCCCATTGTTAAGTCTTGATGTATGAGGCGAAGTTTGTGTAAAGGCGGATTACATATTTATCACACAGCGATTACATCTTTATGGGATTCGAGGATGAACAGGATCGGTTTACTTGTGGGAATCGAAAAGGCAAAGATTGATGTACAGGATTTGTTTACATGTGAGGATCGCAAAATGCATACTGTATTTATTGATGTGATGAATTTAATTACAGGATCAGTTTACATGTGGGAAACGCAACAATTGAATGATGTCTGATTTATCTTTGTGACATATCTTTCAAGACATATCATTACCTATTCAGTATTTTGTCAGCCACTATGTGTGGGACCCCGCTCGTCTGGGTTTGAGTGTTCAGGTTAGGGGTCGAAACACAACTAGATGAGTACCTGCTGATGACTGACGGACTGCAGTATTATGTTTTATATCCCTTAATCGGTAGCTGAAGTAGTGGTCGATGTATTGTAATTCAAATGAATTCAAATGAAGAAATGTGGAATTACATGAAGTACTATAGACGGATGAAGAAACTGGCGATAACAAATTCAAGTGAAGAAATAGTATTTTCCATGTGTAGTCTTAGGTATAGTGTGTATAGTTTCATTGCTTTCGGTGTAGTAGAGTGTCATTGTAGTTCTATTGTTTACCTCCATTATCCACTTTCCACTTATCCACTCTTACCATTATCCACTGTGTAGTGTCAGATATAGTTCACTTGTAATCGGTGTAGTAGCATCGTTGTATTTCCATATTTTACTTCCACTTTTCCAAATTCTATTCATCGGTTTCCTGTTGTTTTATAATATCCATTTTTAATTTCCTTAACCTATGGTGACCATTGTCTTATTCTATTTCCACTATCAGCATCTGTAGTCGGTACAGTATATTAGACGTCTGTTTTGAACGTGTATACGGCAGTGTTTGGAATCTATGGTATTAGTACAAGTCTTAAGATTTCCATTTTTACCAGATATTGGGCCAAAGCTGATCAATTTTAATTCGTTGCCACGAGAAAGCTACATTGAGTTCTTTTGAGAACTGATTAATCCAATGGTTACAGTAGCATTGCCTTTGTACACTTGCGGATTGGAGAACGCCATCAGTCCTCATTAGGACTACTTTAACTAATAATTTAAATTAGTAAGCATTATATTCTATTATAAATGGCTACTGGGATGACTTTCATCATCGTATGAGAACGTGTGCGTTTTCATGTTTACAGTTCATATTTCTTGTGTACATGTATATATGTAACCGGTCAGCCTACGCCATTTTCGTATCGTAAATGAGATATTCATTATCTCGTGAACAAAAGAAAAAAAATTAGCGGTCAGCAAATAATCAAACGCTGAGAGAGAGAGAGATGAGATGCGAATAAATCTATTAATGAACTGACAGAAGAAAGAAATTCAGTGTTCGAATAACGTGATTGTTGATGAAAGAAAAAACGGCGTTAAAAAATGATATCATGAAATTTGAAATCCATGTTAAAAAAAGAGATTAAAAATTCCGTGATAAGAACGAAATGTGGTCGGGTCGAAAGCTAGCGAGCAGAGATTAAAGGAAACTCTTTCAATATTCAAAAGAAAGTGGTTTTATCGTTAAGTCTCAAAAATTTGTATAAATTAGAAACGATGAGAAATTGACACAACAACAACTACCAGCAGCAGCACATACGACATCTTCAGTAGCTGTTAGAAGAACTTCGGGATCTCGCGGTGTAACTTAACTACAGAAGTAACAACAACAACTGCCTGCCAGCGAGCAACAACACAGCAGCGTATACGGCAAAACATCAGCGAGCGCGATTGAAGATTGACGGTATAAGTGACACTGATATTTATGATATTATTTTGGTATAAGTGGGTCCGATCGAATTGAAGTGAATTCAACATTAAGAAGTGAACTGTAAGTGTAAAGTTTTTCTTTTATCGTTGCGCATCGTATCTATATAACTATAGTCCAAAAAATTGGTATTGTTGATTTTTTGTGATGGGAAGTTGAATAATAGCTCCTGCAATTGAATAATCAATTGTTAGAATAATTTGTTGACACTGTCTATATTGTGATTTGAACTGACAGGGTTGCTGCCCTTTGATGCAGCGTTAATTTTCCTCTTTCCAAACCAATTGTTTTTCATGTGTACAACAATTAAAGTAATCTCCAATTTTTGTGCTTATCCTATCAAGAACTAAATTCAACAATGGCTTTATTTTGATTAATTATCTTACTTGATAAATAACTAAATAACAGTTTGAACAAAGATGTTTGTCTTTTCATTGTTTGCTTAATCGCTGAATTAACATTGTCCGGGGATGAAGGCCTATCGAGGTCACAATTAACACCCTTTATTCAACAATAGAATAAAGCTACCTCTGTCGATCTATCTCTCTCTTATCTCTGCGTGCAGTCAACACAACGGCCGAGTACTGTGATTTCAATTTTTGTACAAATGGATTTATCATAGGTCTATCGAAAAAGTGGAATTGAGGTTTATCAAGGTCAATTCCAGTTCCAATTCCAATTCCAGTAGATTTAAATATCGTCAATTACAATTCCAATTATTAATTCCGGATCGGCATGAATTCCAATTCCGACTTTTCCAACTCTGGATAGGACTCCGACTCCGGGTAGCAAGTATATAAAACCTAGTTTTTGAAAAATAAACTGGCAACCTACATCACAGATCATTATAGGTTTACCTATATTTAGTAGTCATTGCTGTATCAATTATCAATTATTTTCGATGAAAGTTGATCAAATGTCGCTTTCAGTTGAATGCATACGACTCGGCTCCTCCCATCTTGTTGGTGTGTGCTTCACACCGGTTTTCTCCAGTCTCTACCAGGCAGGAAAATACCCCCTTCTTCAAAAAAATTAGTACACTTTCGATTTAAACATGCGCTTAAGAGGAGCCATCACACACGATTAACGTGAGGGTAGGAGGTCATGTTCTCAAACAAGCTAGTATTTCATTTTTGTCTCTGATGTGACCTTTTGCGCGTAGGTGTGATTGAGGCTAGGAAGGATTGTCTTCTCTACCAAATCACTGAGTGAAAAGACAATCCATTTGTCACTTTCACGGTTCATTCCCTCAACTATTACAAGCTTTGCATGCACTGCTCTCTCTGTACTTTTTTTGACAGTGAAAGTTGACATCAAGACAGTGATAGCTATGCACGAGAATAAATATTTTGTTTGTATTATATTTCGGGTCTAGTTATAGCCCGGAGTCGGGAGTCCTATCATTTGATAGACTCCGACTCCGCATCCCTGCTTCGTACCCACCACCGGGAGCGATCATCAATTCTTCAACGCTGACAGCCCTCTGAGCATGTTTAGGTCTTGGGTTGGGACTTTACCACTGTGACATTTTTCCTCAACCTTTTCCTTTTTATTCAATGAAATGACTGTACAGTTAATGCAGACACTGCTATCATGACATATACAAACATACTTTCCGATCCTGTAGCAGCAAAGCAGAGCTGCGAATTTCTCTCTATTGAAATGATATAAATTTTGAGCATTTGCCATCGACTATTACATAAGTATTAGAAATTGCACCTTTTCTATCTGAAAGAGCTGTGTACAATATAGTAGGTGCAAAGAAAACAAAGAGAGTGTCATCAATATCTATGCCTCTTGATCCATGATTTTCAATTCTTCGGTGTAGTGGTCTGATTCGATTGTTTGCTGAGTGTGGTTTGCATCTGTCGGACTGGCTGTCTCCAGCTGGTGGTCCTCTTTAGATTTTAACACTAGCATTTCTGATAATGAATCACATAACTCGTTCAAGTTGCAAACGTAAATCAAACATTTGCTTATATGTCTGACCTTCATTGTATGCACCTTTTCATGATATTTTGGTTGAGAATTGCAGCAGATTAATAAAAATTAATCTTGATGCTTATTTACAAGTTCACTCAACCTTTATATCAGTGTTTGCCAGTGCTTCAATAAACGCATTTGTATTGCATTGCTAAGATAAGAGAAACAAATTAAATCATGCTTACGCTATTTTGATAACATCAATAAATAAGAACATTTGCGGTTCATAAGCATTATGATACGCTGCTTCACGTGACGCTGAACAAAGAAAATGAGGAGAATTTAGCAAAGCTGAATTTTCGCAAACCTTAGTAAACTGATGTAAATCATGTGGATCGTTCGAAGCGAATTTATGAAATGATTTGTGAAAGTTGTGAACTAAGTGCCAAATGTCGATGTACAATTCGTCGTAGAAATGGAATAGGTAATACTATGAGTATTTATATGAAAAAAGAATATTTTCAGCAAAATGTTGTTCTTCATTTCAAAAAAATGTTGTGAAGAGTAATGTTTTGATTATGATCGTGATGAAAGGTCGAAACCATAACTTTCTTTCCTTATTGGTGGTGCATTTCGATTTTGATACAGAATTTCTCCTTTCGATTCATTCATCGGTTATTCATCTATCAGCAGAGTTGTCGCGGGACGCGAATCTTCATTCCCACGCCACATGATGTTTCTATGGGAATTCCTACGCACAACAGAGATTCATTACGTTGTGCGGCATTGAACATGTTCGCATAGTACACGATCTATCTGTTGTATATGTTTATCAGGTATTGTAAACCACATGATTTTATATCTCCCCATTAAGTATGCACTGATTGACTGATTGCGGACTGATTGATAAGAATATATATATAACTGATTTACAGTATGATTGCGTCGTAACTATTAATATATCTTCCCAGCTAGACTCACACCCTCTCATATTTCAAACTTATCGATTGCACGCTGTCCTCATGTATGTG
Source organism: Prostheceraeus crozeri (assembly GCA_907163375.1). Lineage (NCBI taxonomy): Eukaryota > Metazoa > Platyhelminthes > Polycladida > Euryleptidae > Prostheceraeus > Prostheceraeus crozeri. The sequence continues at coordinate 188,853 of CAJQUW010002672.1, read as the reverse complement.
GAGGCTAGCATTTAGTAGATCATTTAAGCATTATGACTTGGATTTACTGCTATGTAAGCTATTACAATGATGATGAAGGAAAGATCAAATGCCTTCAACAATATTGAAATGTTAAAATTAGATATGGTTTATTATTGTCAAAAAGAAACAGAGAAGAACGTAAAATCTTATTGATGCACTTAGGATTTCATGACACATCAAACTCCAGCTGTGATGGATTAGCGTCACGTCCCCCATGCGGAGGGCTTGGACATTGCTGACATGGTCAGACTTTAATCTGGAGCGCTGTGACCTTTTAGTCCGGATGCCCTTCCTGACGACTTTCAATGACACTCTCGGGGATCGACCTCTGAACCGAAGGATCGTCAGGCCAAGCACGTAGCCACAGCACCATGGAGCAAGCTCCAGCTCACATGGTTTTTAGGTTGTGTAATACTGTGACGTACCTAATAATTACATTCAAATGTTTCATGTGGACTTGATTTAGCGCTCTCAATGCCATTTAACTTGCATTTCACAAGTGTCCGACAGAAATGTCACAGGGATTCTAATTAGATAAAAATCTCTTCCCACGGCAACTCTATCGATCAGTGATAATTTGCAATATATGCTGTACATGTTCAATCATCAACGAATGCTCACTTGTTCATCTTTCCTCAACAGTTCAACTCGACGTCCACTATATATACGAATAATATCCTCCGGGTCTTCAAAGTCGTGTCTGGAATTATCTCTTCGGTCAATTACACCATCCCTGTCGTATGCGTCGTACCAAAGAGCAATACCGGTAATGGTGGCAACATAAGTCCGCAAGTGGTCACAGTTAAGCCTCAAACCGGCGTGGACTCACTTACCCTTTCTCTCAAACTGTACAAAGATGCAGCCTTTACAACAGAAATCGCTGTAGGCTCTACTATTACCTTAGGCACACTCATTCATCTTCGTATAGCAGAGATGAATAAACTGGTGAACATGCAAATGTCTGTACGAAATTGTTGGGCTACTGCTGGCAGCGCAAGGACATCCATGCCACGTGTAGATCTCATCGTCAATGCCTGTCCTGTGTCATCATCAAATGTAACTGTCAGTCCTCTCCGGTCTATCGATGCGATGACTCAGTCCTTCAGCTTCACCGCAATCGTCTTCAGTACTGCAAAATTGTATGTTCATTGTGACACTGTTACGTGTTACAATAAGGACACCACTGCTAACTGCTTGAGAGCTTGTGTTCCCTCTGGTCGTCGAAAGAAACGAAGTGCTAGCATTCAAGAGCAACTGGAGAAATTACTGGCACAAATATCGCGAAAATACAAGGAGGTCAATAAAGGCCCTTATTATGTCACAGGTAAGACCTTTTCCTATACGTAAGCCTATTATGTAGGTATCCTGATTCACATGAAGGTCATTAGAAATTGATTCCTGGCAAAAATCATTTCAAGAAAGTTATTCATTTGTAATAGTGCGAAATCAATTTCTGCAATTAATTGTAGTGATCGCACAATTTGTTTTTATAGATGAATCATAGGCGTGTATGGACTATAAGGTCTGAATAAAAAGATCTGTATTTAAAGTTCATATTACAGATTTGAAATACGTTAATTGAGAAATTAATTTTGTGTTAGAAAAAGAAATTAATTCTACCCAGAAAGTAGAATTATAATGTCATAAAATGGAAACTTCTACAATTTTATCAATTGAGTTTGCTATGAACAAGCATCCTATAGTTTTCCTACTTAAGTAACCGTCTGAGCACAGGATAGCATTCTATCAGAGGTTTTGCAGCAATAACTTCCAACTTCCAAGTAGGCCTAGTCATTGTCATAGCCTAGTCAAGTCAAAACTGCCTCTGTCATTCAATTCCATACTTGTCAAAGTAAACTGACAACTGCATGATGTGGTCCTCCACGTACCCGGACAGACCGTTCAGAAGAAAATGAAGAATTCCTTCGGGTAATCATATTAAGTCCAAAATTTTCGCCTTCCGCCTTTATCAATGGGCACGGATAGCACATCTGCAGCTTCTGCAAGATCCGTGCCCATATGTGCCAAAACAAAGTAGTGGTGTATAAAATTATCTGCAAAATTTGTGGGATGATTTACATTGGAAAGACACAAAGGATGATGAAAAGCAGAATTTCGGAACATTTAAATCCAAACAAGAACTCCACCCATATGGTATTGCATGCATGAAGGTCGAATTGACTTTGAATGGACATTGCTTCACACAAACGTATTATATACTACCAAAAGAAGAATATTGGAGTCGTAATATATCAAGAAAGTTCCAAAACAAAATCTGATGAATGGATGCAATGGACTTAACCTCGCTTGTCATTCATGAACTTCAAACTTTTCTTTCTTTTGTAGATAAGTCATTTCCCTCATCATGTTTTTATTTGTATTAGTCTTTACTCATTTTTGACTTCTGTTGTAAATTATTATTTGACTGTTGCTCACGCTGCACTGACAGTAGCCAGATTTGCATTGCATGTATTTCTACATGTTCCATTGATATTGCCGGAAGGCGAAAATTTTGGACACATTAAAGATTAATATGATTACCCGAAGGAATTCTTCATTTTCTTCTGAAACTGACAACCCTCTTCGAATGACGCTAGTAGAGTCCTGTATATTCATCTACATGTAGTTAAATTTTGTTAAACTTATCCTTGAATACTTGTTAGAGAATAAATAATAATTATTGATGAATAAATCATTAGACAGAAGTCGACTTTTGATGGCACCGATATGTCCTATTAAATAGATCCTTGCACACATCTATGCAACATAGAAATTGATCAGTTTCTTTTTACTTTCAGATGGACCCATTGGCGCCGGTAGTTACATTGTTCCATCGATGGTGTTGATGTCTCTCTCAGCTGTATTGCTTATGCTGTGAATTATTGATGCAATTTTTGGGAAGCGACTCATCAATTTTTCCATAGCTTCAAGGGAATTGTCAATACAAACTATAGCTATCAGTACTATATTCTATTTATCGCAAAATGCGATTACGAAATTTTCTTTCTACTCGTTGACTGCTTTCATATCTTGATTGAATGCGTAATGCAGAGCTTGATTTTTATATGATCCTTAATTATGTAATACATATTTTTCTACATTTTGACTGAGAATTCTCAAACTATTTCGTTTATATTGAATATATTATGATCTGATTTCCATTCAGTGTGTGTCAATTTATCCAGGACAAATAAATGTGTATGATTTGAAATGCAAGTGATTTTTATGTAGGCCCAGGCCTAGTGATAAAAAATAGTGAAGTCTAAATGAAACATCAAAATTTCGATAGTAGATCTTAATGTCTTTTCGAAAACAGACCGAATATTCGGCTATTTACCATGGTTTCAACACTGATCGGTATTAAAGAATTATACACAGAGTTGCCACATCTGCGCAAATATTGCGCAGCCGCTCAGATAATGTAATTCTGCGCAAATAATCAAAATGTGAGAGAATCTTCTAAATTCTGCGCAAATGCTGGAAAAATCATTAACTGTCTACTCAATGATTAATACTGATCATGTCCTAGTCAGTGAATAAATTAACTTAACATCGGTAGTGCTTCCTCTCATGATTTTTCATGCTCCCAGATCGCTCTCTCAAAGTGTTTCCCTGTAGGTCTTGTATAGGTACTACTACTGGGCATCGCAACAAAAGAAGTTCAAGAAATTATAAAACAGTCAGTGTATCTCACTATCTTTTCTTAGCACTGCTATGCGGATAGAAATATCAACCGCTCGTCAAAGTCAGGATAAATAAATGCAGAGGATTCCCGTGTAGTTCGTCAGCTTCCTCGGCCGTTGTGGATCTTAAAAGCTAGCTTTTTGCCATACCTACTGAAGAACTATGTAGGGTGAAATGGAGTGTGTGCGGCTAGTAGGCTACTGAGGAATCCAGTGTCTAAATTGTTCAAGTTAGAGGAAAGTTCTATCTCATGCACTAGTGAACTAGCACTGAATCATAATATTATCAGCCGCACGGCATAGCCAGGATAACCAAGCTCTGATTGACTGTCGTGAAGTCCAACACTTTCAACTCAGTTGTTAGAGACGATTAAATCCACGTTCTGCCGAAGATAGAGATGCTCATGCAATATTAAATTTCCCTTTTCTCTCAAGTTCATCATATACCAATGATCACAAACATTCACTATAAATATAACACGGCAAAATCGCGTTTGCGAAATCGTGATGAACTTTGCGATAAATGAGAAAACGGCATCGTTTTCATGATCTCTATTTTTCTACCACCTCATCGTCTTAAATATTTTATAATCAATAGCAAAATCTGTTGCTTTCCTTTATTAAACCTCCGTCAGTCCTGTATCTTGGATTTGAACTTGGTCCACCAACGTGATTTTACAGTCGTTTTAGTGCGAAGCCCAGAGCATCTACGATTCATCGAACGATTTGCAGAGAAGTTGGCGACGACATGGTCACCATTAAGCTGTCATTTTCACTCAAGTCATTCATGCAAATAAGTTATGCTAGGTACGTTTTAGCAAAGCATGATGCAGAACTTACTTCAAAAGCAGCCACTTTTCGCTGAGATAAGTTTATATGAAACCAAGATTTCACTACGGAATCAAGACATCTCGAGCGCCTTGCTTTTATCGACAACATTAATCATAGCAGTCGATTACTACCGTTGTTTGATGCAAATTTATTGCTGTGGAAGTAGCGATTCCGTCGGCAATCTGAAGTGATACTGACACATAAAGTAAAATGTAATAAATTAACTGTCTTTGAAGGAGTTGAAGGATAAATCACATGTCTTGAGATAAGTATTCAAATTCTAAGATAATGATGTAAATTCGGCCCTGTGTTATGTAAGCTTACAATGTGTCATCTACGGGCTCACTTTCCACAAAGTTGCAGTCGTTTATGAGAAATTCTGGTCAATGCACTCTGGATAAGCGGGACAGTTTGGGAACGAGATTTTTCTCACCTCTTATCCGTACTTCACGCTTAAGCGGAGCTACAAGCTTCGAGCTCATTTTAACCTGAATAATACCTACACTACGTGAGCTAATTTTCGTTTTTCTAAGTGAACTGTTAGGCCAGCAGGCTCGACCATCCCGTTTTCAGCTTTATAGTAAAACATCTGTGCATATGTAGGCCTAAGTATCTATTTATTCTGAAAATGAAAATCAATCATTTTCCATGTACTTGTTAAAAGGAGTTGCAAAAACATGGAATAGTTGAAGCTCATTCTTCAACAGTGAAAAGAAATCTAACTTCTATCTAAAGGAAGAAGGAATCTATAATGTCAACTGTTCTCTTTATCTTTCGCCAATCGGATAATTCCAGAAGCCCTGATGAATAGCCTTATTTTCAAGACTGAGCGCGTGTTGGCACGTTGACACACTGCGCTATGAACTGGTGTAGGCTACCATATACAATCAACTATGGTAGAATGCATTGATGAGTCGACATAAATTATTAATGGAATATCTTTTTACAAGTTAAGTAAAATTTTTTTCTTCCTAATTCGCACTAGGATCAAAAATTTAAGTGCACGCTTTTGTTAGTGTGGATGGGCACGAATGGAGTTTAATTTATTAATGCGTATACTTGCTCGCATGGAACCTGTTGGATGAAGCTCATAAATTAGGCCTATGTCTCAAGTAGGGGGATTTCGAATTTCAGCACCAGTTGATCTGCTGTAGGCATTACACATGCACACGAGACTTTAGTCAATGAGAATATAATTTCCTTTTGGAATTTCGAGATCAATTAGGGTACTGTTCCCTCCCCCAAGAAAATGAATAGAATTTTAACTGCATACAAAAAGATGTCATCAACCGGCTTGACTTCCGAAGCAGATATTATTACTTAGGGGACAAACTTTGCCAGATTAGACGACGCAAATATAAAGAAGATAGCAAGTTAGGGCCAAAAATATATTTTGAATGTGAAAATGAAAAAAACAAACGCAGAGAAAAAAGTAACCGAATCCTTCAAAACTCAATCACCGGTAAAATTGGATAAAAGGTCATTACAGATCTGTGACACTTCAAGAACACGTTTTTGAATCTTTTCAGAGTCCTCATCGACCAATCTCTGACCTAGGCGCTGATTGAATTTGTCTGGATGCCACCGCCTTTGCAATGACTTTAGACAGCGTTCCCTGTCGCTAGCGGAAAGCCCACTGGACACAGATGCAAGCGTTTGAAGATAAGTCGGCCATGGTATGTCGCTGAACCGAACCTCAGTCGTCACCGCCATCAAAGCTTCCCACTTCTTGTCACATTCGGTAGCCCGAGTAAGCAATGATGGGACATTTGCAACCTCATCTTTCAGCTGTCCGAGTCTTGGAGTAGCTTCAGATGTTTGCTCACTCTTCTGCGGGGAGTCAGGGCGCTTTCGATCGCTTCGCTGGGCACTTGGAGAGGGTCGGTGGCGAGCTCTGTGCTCTCGCATCATTCTCTCCACCCAATCGTCAAATGTCTCCGGTTTAGAACCCTCCAACTCGACATCAGTGACTGAAATGGAAAATATTTTCATCAATATTATTGTCAAATGATGAAATAAAAGCTGCTAATTTGAAGTGAGAAAATGTATAAACATGTGAGTATAATGCAAATCGTACATCTATGGCATCGACGATATTATCAATTTCTTTATCTTTATTTATGCGGTACATGCGGTATATATTCATGATATAATAATCATATAAGTTAATCAATTGCCAGTCCCGTCTTAACATGTAGTGCGTAGCGCCTGTGTGAAGCGCCTCTATCTCGGATGCGGCATTAAGTGCTTGATTGCAGAATGCAATCCACCCTCCATGTGCCTGCGTTAAAGCAGTGACTTCCTGGCTAATTCACGTTCTCAACAGATGGTTCAGTGGCCTTGTGGTTAGAGGGTATGCTTGCACGTCCACTAGCTCCAGCGTCGCTGGGTTCAAACCTACCGACGACTGATGAGGCCCAAAAGGCCGAAACATAGATTTGATAAATATATAAATACGAGAATTCTTATAGGTAACATGCTTTTGAGTAGGAATTATTTCAATGATGTCTTAACAAACCTATTCAGCTATAATAAGACAGGGTTGAAATTGATCGCTGGAGAGATCAGAGCAGGGGCAGCAAGACTATGTAATCATCCACTGCCTTTTTGGGCGATGGATCGAGTGGGTAAATTACCCATTGGTAATCGACATAAACTTGAAATAAATGCTGTAGGCCTACTACGTACGTATTATAACTGCTAACACAAAACAATCTAAAAAATCAGCCTTAGTAAACCGCTTTATTCTTTGGGAATTATGTATATAAGTATGTTAATCAAATGATTCTGTGCACATCAACTTCTGTCTGACGTTTTGAGCATGGAAGTGTGTTTCTGACTGTTCCCATTGGACGAATTTGTTGCGCGTAAAATTTCCGCATGCACTTCTATGGGCAGGTAGTAGATTGCTTCACAGTCGTACTCGTAACCCATTCGTCACTGCTCTCATCGTTGATGAATGTGATTGATAAACATGTGATCGGTTTGAATCACACAAAAATAATTATCTAGCGCACGCATTGTTGTCCTCATGAAGAGCCGATCGACAGTTGCCGACTTTGCTATTTTTGCTCTGACGACGGCGAATGAATCAGACATGGAATGAAATAACAGGACTAGTCTACTTCGGTGACTATGCATGAGGTGACAGACAAATTTCTTAGTATATCATGACCAGCATATAGAGTTAGTATATTAGGTAGAGTAGCGACTCAGCATTGATTAAATCCCCAATGTGTGGACAGTTTCGATTTTACCAAATGAACTCGAGGTGAACACACTACCGTAAGTGACATATGCAGATGTTCACATTTTTGGAAACATTTACACGCAATTGACTGATCATAAGGAATAATAGCACTTTACAAATCCTCCGTGGCATGTGAACCTTGAAGAGGTAATAGAGCTTGTTAAATTAGCAATTCGATAAGTTTTAAGACTCATCCTTATTAATTACAGTGATTCCCTTCTAGTATTTTCTTAAGCATGACCATATCACAGAACTATCTGCCACTGAAAGAGATAAAAATATATCATATATTTTTGTGAATCATAGAACCATGCCGATGAAAACATTGAATTAAAAGTTTGAAGATTCAACAAGAAGGACAATAAGATTTCACTTTTTCCATGAAGACTTACATTACAATGTGGTTCATGAAATTTGCCTGATAATCAGCTTAACTTCCGCTTAATTAAGACACCTGTTAGTAAGTTTTAGTTCATTTTCATATCCAACAAGTTTCATTCTACTCATATAGTGGCTTCACGTCGGTAGCATAATAAGCCGCAAAAAATTTTGCTTCTTTAAAAAGTGATCAAACATTTTTTAGACAGCACAAACGCAATCTCTGAAAAAAACTGAAACTTTTCGTAGAAAAAGTTTCACTGTAAGCGGATACTTTTTTGAGTCAACACTACCAACTACAGTCGAAGCTCGTTAATTCGGACCCGGATAATTAAGATCATACGGCCGTGGCATTTTTTGCATAATTGTCATGTATAACTTGCTGTTCAATTAAGACTTTCGATAATTAAGATATTGAAAGCCTGGCGTCTTAATTACTGAGCTTTGACTGTATATACTTACTCTATGGACCAGCAGTCATCATCAATGACAGATTGCTGCCAACGTATAAAAAATTAATGCGCATTCTGACACAGATCAGTCAGATTTCTATGACGATGATTTTCGAAAAGTCTTTGTTTTCCTTGTACTCTGTTCAGCTCTGATAAATTCATCTGAACTCAAAGATGGACATAGTGGTCATATTTCTTTCCATGTTCTCGTGTCCTTGATGAAGTGCAAGCTAGGGATAACTGCTCAGGGTGTCTTAACATACTTAAGATTGCAAGCATTCTCAAAAATACGAAAGTCAGATATTACATAGAATAGCAGTGCCATTTTCAGAAATTCAAAGATGGACATACGATGATCGATTGCTACATGTGCGCTCTTATTCCAGTGTGACGCGGAATTGTTGAACAACCGCTGGCGAAGAGAATTAGCATTGAAAATCAACAAAGCAACGCCAAAGTGAACAGTCTTTTCTTCAAAGATTTCAAAGAACTTTATTACATCATTTGGTTTTATGAGTGGTTCTCCGCCATGTTCTGACACCAGTGTCCCGCATGCCAGCGGTCCGTGTATTCGCAAACCCAAAAACAAAACAAATGTCACTGTGCGAAGAATGACCCTATAGCTACATTGCTTCCGTGCATAGTATTCTACTTGTTGGAGTGCTCAGTAATACCCTGATATTAAGATTAAACTTGATGAAAGCAGTAGGCCTATATAAACAGTAGAGAAATGGTAGGCGACTATTTCAATCATTTACCTTCTGGATAGCGTCCAAAAGCTTCACAGTAATCGCTGTCAATAGCCTTCTGGAGGAGCGAGGCAAATCGATCTTCGTCTTCATCCTTTTCTTCATCTAACGTCATCTTCATAGATTCCACTGTCTGAAAACATCGACGGCACATCTAATTTCGATAAGTGTAACAACTGAAAATACATGAAATGATTGACTAACAGACAGTTTTTGTCTGATGTAAGTCAACTAAGAGAGGTTAGTAAGTACGGAAATTGAATTCAAAATTTGGGTTTATACAACAATTACGGGATATCTATAGGAATGTAAACAGCAGAAGTGTCATAATGCGTGTACTAAAATATCATGGATCATAAACATGGAAGAATAATGATATCTACATCCACATTTAACAGTTTACTGAACTTCATCACTTGGTTGGTAAACGCACTGGTTCCTCTATTTCTTGATGGAAGGAGACTACCCCTGTAATAAAATATTTCATTACCTACTAATTTAGTTTTAGTTTTTTCTCTATATTAAATCAAAAATACCGATTGATGCCCAGGGAGGTCATTTGTTGTCCACTATCAAACTTTCGATTATTTATGTGACATCAGTACGAAGTCTTAGTCAATTTGTTGAGGCCAATCATAATCATGTCATTGAAATTTAGTCCAATCATTCATCTCAATCATAACCAAGGCTTTGAAAATTTAATCAATCATTAATCATAACCAAAATCACGTTAATTAATCCACAAATTTGATTAAATCTAATTTTAGTAATCCAAACATCAGTTGAGATCTGAACACGGCCGCCAATGGCAGAGTGACAGCTAGACTATAGTGCTAACGTACCGGCATACGTAAGGACGGAAAGTGCGCAATGTCGTCGGGAGTACCAGTTGTTGATGCACGGTCATGAACATGCGTTCACGCCTCGTCATGGAAGTATCTTCCCTCTGATGTGTGCCTTAGATAATCAAAACACACTCAATTTACCACCGAATCCAATATTTTCGTCAATTTGTACGCAATGATGTCGCTGACAGAATCGAATAACAACAGTAATTGTGGGAGTTTGAGCTGTTGTGCGTTGCCGTTCCGTTCGCATATTGGAAGTCTGTGTGTGATTATCTAATCGCGACTTTCCCTCTTCCCGTGCTAACTGCATGTGACGTCACTATTGACCATTAGCTGTGAATAAAGCTGAAACTCATATCACATCAAGTATGACGTAAGCATGTTCTATTGAGAAGAGAGCACCTTCTTATTGACACGAATTGCTGTTTTTCCTTGCGTCAATACAAGCTATCACGGCAAAGGCGGGAATGAAGCTAATCGACGCGGTGAAGAAATTCTCGGGCGGCAGAGGAGAAGATGTTGAATTCTGGATGGATAAGTTCCTGCTAACAGCCGAAATCACCATTGAGAATAAGGACGAGAAGACCGATGACCGACTGGCGAAAATCCTACCTATCTTCCTGGAGGGAGCGGCCTACACCACATGGAAGCAGATGCCCCCTGCAAAGCAATCCGACCTTAGCGCAATTAAGGCCGAACTCATGCGAATGTTTGGCCGCTCAAAGCTGCGCGCATGGCAAGACTTGAAAGAAAACGAAGCTGATACCGGGAGAGTCAGTAGACCTGGTCGTGGATCAGATCAAGAGCGCTCTTGGCGTCATGATCGGCAACCGACGCGCAGTACCGGAACAACTCGTCTCGTATCATCTCGTGGACGCACTGCCAAAACAAATTGTACCTCAAGTCAAGGTTCAATGTGGAGAGAAGATGGAGCTGTCCCAGATCATTTCCTGTGCTAAAGCCCTTCTGGCGAACCCATCGGAACTTTTGGACATTGCGGCAGCTGGAACAACCAGCGTCGGAACACGCCAACGTTGGGATCCGCAGAGAACAAACAAACCGCGCTGCAGCGGCTGCAAGCGTATCGGACATCTTCTTCGGGACTGTAACACTATCTGCTACAGCTGTAAAGAAGTTGGGCATCTTCGATCCCATTGCCCCAAGTCTACTGCTTCGGGAAACAGACGTGCGGAGGTGGATGTGCCGGATCATGCTGCCCCCGCATCCGCGCATTAATCCGGACGATGTGGATCGATGGACACAAACTGCGAGTGCTGATTGATACCGGCTGCAGCGTTACTTTGCTAGGTGAGCAAGGGCTAAGGGGAAACGTCGCGAGCAGTCTAGTCTGTGTTTAGAGCTGATGAATAAGGACAAGTTGCATACTTGTGGTGCTGTCATGCTCAGGTCTGTTGTGACGGACGATGACGTTGAGTTAGGCCCGGTGAAAGCACATGTTGTTAAAACGATTGCCGCTTGATGTCGATGTTGTGCTAGGTTTAGACATTCTATCTCACAAGAGACTCGAACTCAGCTATTGTGAGGGAGAAGTTACGGTTAAGTTCTCCCCAAACATCACCCATGTTACAGCTGCCGTCAGTATCGACGCTGACTGGGCCCCGCAAAGCCTAAGCGTTAGTGATAGCGACTTTAACCGCCAGCTTCGTTGAAGGTCGATGGGTAGCTAGCTGGAAGTGGACCGAGGGTGGTAATACCGATAATTTGCATAAAACTCCTATTGACTATGTGAAACCTTGCGATCGGAATGGCTTCGATGCCGAAATGAATTCTTGGGTTAGCGAGGGGATACTAGTAAAGTATGACGCCACTCAGCATGGTGAAATTCAGAGTTTTTTGCCTACCATGGCTGTGCTCCAAGATAAAGGAGATGAAAAAAAGATTCGCCCGGTTTTAGATTATCGAATGCTGAACCAGGTCGTTAAAAGTTTTCCAGGGGGCTCAGTACCTCTATGTTCAGATAGGCTTCGGGAATGGCGGCAACGAGGGTCTAATTGTTCCCTCTTAGACTTACGTAAAGCTTATTTACAAATACACGTGCATGAGTCACTGTGGGTGCATCAGGCCGTTAGATGGAAAAATGAAATATACTTGCTCACCAGGCTGGGGTTCGGTCTCTCCGTCGCTCCTAAGATTATGACAGCAGTAGTAGATAAAGTGATATCACTTGAAAAGGAATTGAAGGAATCTGTCTCCAGCTACGTGGATGACTTATTCATTGACGAAAGTAAAGTAAGCGTCTCTCATGTCAAAAATCACCTGTCAAAGTGGGGATTACTGACCAAGGAACCCGTTAGCTTAGGGAATCCTGCAGGAGTTCGTGTACTGGGCATCCGAGTGAACGATGACTTGTCATGGCAAAGAGATAAAACTATTCCCACCATACCTTCAGGACAGTGTTCTCGGCGTCAAATTAATGGCATCATAGGAGAGCTGTTAGGCCACTTTCCAGTTGCTGGGTGGTTGCGCGTTTATTGTAGTTTCCTCCAACGCTTGACTTCGTTAGCGCAGCTTAAGTGGGATGATAGTGTCACGACGCCAGTTATGGATCTCATTAATCAGATGATGCGGCAGATAGCGACTAATGGTGATCCAGTGAGGGGAAGTTGGCCGGTCCCTGAAAATAGTCCTATTGTTGTTTGGGCTGATGCTAGCAACCTAGCTCTAGGTGTTGTCTTGACAGTTAACGATAAGATAATAGAGGACGCTTCGTGGTTGAGACCACATAACGACACTGGACATATCAATATTAGTGAGTTAGACGCAGCTATCAGAGGGCTTAATATGGCCCTACGCTGGGGTGAGAGACATAATTATTAAGACTGACTCATCCACTGTGTATAAATGGTTGACGGCAGTTATCAATAAAACGCACTATTGACCATTAGCTGTGAATAAAGCTGAAACTCATATCACATCAAGTATGACATAAGCATGTTCTATTGAGAAGAGAGCACCTTCTTATTGACACGAATTGCTGTTTTTCCTTGCGTCAATACAGTAATGCTAATTCAGTAAGCTTATTAATTGAACAAGGATATGAGTTTAAATAAAAACTGCAATCAGTGTACGGTATTAAGCATTTTTATCACAATTCAAGAAATTACTTAAACGCACTTAAATTAACATTGACTGTGTCTGAAAGCCGTAATAAACAGCATGTTCAACCCATCCACCACATTCATCACAGTCGCAATTTTGAATACTCTAATCAATCATGATCATAATCAAGCCTATAGCCGCCTTAATTATAATCACTTTCTTCAACACTTCAATCAATCAGCACAGAATTTTACCTAATCATAATGAAACTTTTGAACACTTTTATCATAATCTCAATCATGATCAACACTTTTGAATATTGGCTAATCGTTCCAGCTCTAATCAGTACAGCACTATCCACAAAATTTGATGATCCTTTAGGCTCTTCAGATGCATTTCTGACAGATAATTAAGTTTAAGAATGACAGAATCAACTGAACGGTCGGAGACTACGCTACAATTCGACCTGGCAGGGACAATTTGGTTTAACAATAGACGCTTTGGAATTTCTTGAACTGCATAATGTCATATTGATACGCCAATTATGTACAATAATGGGTGTCGGAGGCCTATTGACATCATTTCTGTTGAATTGAGAAGCTGCATAAAGCAACAGGAAGAGGTGTAAAGAGAAAAATGTAGTGACCAGGACGACAAGTAGATTTCCTATTTGACTAAAATTGGTGAAGATGAAAAAACGCATATCTTTCATGTCCACGCTATCTACAGCGAATTACACTGCCACCCACCACAAATTGCAAGTTTCGAGAGTGCATGGGTTCATCTTGTAGAGAAAAATCTCTTATCAACATATCGAAATTCTAAGAAAATCTAAAGACAGTTTCAAAAATAATTGCACAAAAAATCTAATGCACTATATACAATATGGTATTGTTTATCAAAATTGAACCAGGACTTCAACATGAAAATTACGTTTGAAAATGGGTTAACCTTTTGTGCAATTATTTTTGAAACAATCTTTAGATTTTCTTAATGCCAAAATGATCTATGGAACATGGAAGTTTCATGAAACCTTATGTACCATGGATTATTTTGGCATATATTTCACTTTCATAAGTGGTCAGCTGCGGTCAGTAGGCCTCATGAAAAAAAATTGAACGTGTTCTTTGATGCAGGATTTCAACATGAAGACGACAATTTTTCTATGAAAGTTGACAGACAGCATGAGCCATCAGTCAGCTTCATCATGATAAACGGTTTTTAGGATTGGATGAATGCATAAAAAGATACAATACTAATGAGTTTTACCGAAAAATTGTTGCAAAAAAAATCTGACAATTTTTTTCATTGATGAAGATGCTCAATTTCAATGACCTATGTTCTGTACCATGTGAAAGGTTATGTTAAGCACTTTAATTTCGCAAAGCGTTTAGGTTGTGTCTGGTCAGCAGACTCAGCTGCATGAATTTTTGGTCAAATCATTCACCGATGCTTACAGACGAAATTTCGCAGTAGAGAAAAAATTAAAAGTATCACCATTGAATCACGCTCATGATAAGCAAGCTGTCAGATGAAATAATTTCTTTCGAATTTCGACATCAATTGGTACAATTTCACTCAGCTTACATTTTTAACTGATTTTTCGCTATAGTTTAATAGCTTTTGTTGTAGTAACGCTGGAGTTTTCAAGTTTAGATATAAAAGAATGTTGGTGTTATAAGCTACCAAGAACATGTAAGACTTATCAAAATCGGCCCATCCGTTCACTGGCAAACTTTAAATTTGTGTCATTCACAGTCATTGGGCGAGTTATTATTTCTCTCACTTGAGGCCAGAAGATTTCGAATCTCGGATCAGAAGACGATGACTTATCTCGTCTCTGCACCTGTTCACAGCAAACAATAGCATTTCCTTCACGCCATAGGAGTGCTGCTTCCGACAAATGGAGCAGCTCATCAATGATGACAAAGACAGTGAGTGACATGTGGGCCCACATGATATTGATATCTGAAATAACACCGTGGAAGTAGCAAAGCAGACAATCACTCATTACTTCATTTAATTAGGCAAGCCACAATGTTTCCTGAACCAAGTGTATCGGCTGATCAAGCAAAAAATCTATTGATCGATTATCAGCATGCGATTAAATTCGATGAGAATATACAAAATATGTAAGAATTTTTTGTGCTGTGCAACGATTTAGGAATTGGACTGTAGTTAGTAGAACACCATGAATTTTCCAATTGAAAAATGCTTTTCAAACTGCAATGACGGGCATTGCGTGCGTCAGTAGACACGCTTACTCCAATGAAATCGCAAATGCAGACCTCAACAGCCAATCAAAGTGACGAGGCGTTGCAGCATTCTCTCAATTACTACATATACCTTTCACATGGTTCTCATCAATGCCAGCTATGTTTTCTGATATCTGCAGATGTAAAATGATGTAGATTCTACAGGTCAATAGAAAGATGTCCACAGTCTTGAACAATTTAAGCACAACAATTCCCTGGCAGCTGTAGACGCAGAATATGAATTGTGAAATGCGATTATAAAATTGTGAATATGCATAGAAATTCATGCATTGCATCAACAACAAGTTTACGCACACTTATCTTCTAATACACATGCCAAGGTACCTGCAGATGTAAATTGATGCAGATTTGTCTATAGTAAGGGAATAAATCTTCGTGTATTTCTATCGATATAGCATCCATTTCATAATTACTTCAATATGAAAACGCATGCAATAGCACAAAATGATTGTCTTCGCAAGCCAAATTGAATTGATGGACAGTGAGATTGATTGTCTTCGCAATATGAAAACGCAAGCCAAATTGCGGCTTCTGCAAGAGTAATCTGAAGCAGACAAACAGGTTTATAACATGTGTTGTCTAGATTTTCATCTAAAGACTTGCAATTCCATGCGTTTTCATGAGAGAGTAATTATAAAATTGGTGTTACAGAGATAGAAATACACAAAGATTTCTCCATTTCTATACGGCCAATCTGTATCAATTTACATCTACAGGTACCTTGGAATGTGTATTAGAAGACAAGTATGTACAAACGCGTTTTTGATACAAATGCTTGAATTTCTATGTATATTCACAAGACAGTGCTTGCTAGAAGTACTAACTTATACAAATCTGCATCAATTACACCATACAGTTACTTAAGAAAGTTATGCGTTTCCGATCTAGCGGCTTTTAGTTAACTTCATAAGTACCTTTTAAAGGTCTAAGTTGTGGTGGGCCATTTTCATAGCATCAACTTAAATAATGTCCGCGGACCACCTTGAGTGTGAGAAACGGTGGCGGGCCACACAGTCACTGGTCTAGATCTTTGATCAAGGTAAATCATAAACTAAAATTATCATGCACCAGCTTAATTAATATAATTACATTAATTATATAATCCCAGCTGCTTGACTTTCATTTGTCTTCCATAAAATTCATAAAAATGTCTAAAATTAATTCCTTACCCGTCGCTCCTGCTCCCTCAATTCATCAAGATAGTCATTACAAGAGCACCCGTAGCCATCTTTGATGCTTAGCAAATCAGATGAGGCTGCGCAAGATTCTGCCATCGGAGTAAGGTGGCGCTCCATAACTAAAATACAAACGGAAGTCGGCATCAAAAATCAACACGCAACAATTCTTGGGAAGCTCATAATATTACACGTTGAAATTCAGGTTTCAATTTGCAATCAATGTTCAACGAAGTTGTTAATTGTCCATTGAAACTGTATTGTTAATTAGGCCGAATTCTATCACCATACTCTTACTCGTGAAGCACCTTAGGCACCTTTCGCTGCGGTAAGAACTTTTGAATATCTCGATGACATGCTGTGCGTGTCATGCCATTTATTGTCATTGTAGCGGAGTATGATTTAAACTAATTTGTCAAGATATCGATGACATGCACAGCGTGTCATAAACTTCTTGGCTGAAAGTCCCGATGACATGCTCTGCGTGTCAAAAGATTAAATCAGTTTATGAAGAATTGTTTTATAGGAGATATTATCTGAATCAATAAATTTACCTAATACTATTATTACCCAGATCTATAGACTCTGTGCATGTAAGTCATTTATATGTATTGATACGCATCGTAAGATATGGAATTCTTTTTTGGAATTCTAGAAATTAACCAACCCCAAAAGATAATGAAAAACGGAAAAATACTTCCATGAATAATATTAACATTGAATATTGAAAGCGAGACACAACAAGACGGTCTATAGTACCCTACTCATCATCGGTAACAACATGGAAATTTGTGAAACATGGCGCAGCACATAATCCGGGTTTTTCTTCACAATCGATGCATTGGAAGACAGTCTCCTTTCTCCGGCCATTTCTGTAGCAAACTCGGCACCGTTAGTGTGGCCGCTCTTGACCAGGTCGTCCTGGACGATGAAATGCAGTTGGAAGGGAAGTGATTGAATAAGAACGACGTCTGGAAAGTTGTCGGCCCTTTCCAGTCTTAAATATAAGATGGTTAATTGTTTTTAGGATAAAGTCAAGATAATTTTTTTCACCACCACATTTCCGATATAATATGCCACCATTTTGTTTCACTGTTCCAGTCACTAATGTATCGTTTTGTAGTAAATATTTTGCCAGTCTATAGGATGTATAGAAATTATCTAGGTAGAGATGATAACCTTGTCCAAGAAGATCATTTGCCAACATAGCTACGATTCTTTCCGACATTGACAACTCATCAGTCCCAGGAAATGTGGTTCCAAATTGATGATTTTCTTTTGACAGGCTGTGAAGTTGTATTTTCCAAACATAACCAGACTCAGACACACACACCGCATACAATTTTAAACCATAGCGTTTGCGCTCACTTGGCATGTATTGCCTGATTTGTAGCCTTCCCTTGAAAAGCATGAGAGTTTCATCGACACACATTTCTTTATTGGGCATGTATGTGTTTTGAAAAAGTTCATTAACTTTCTTCAAAAATGGACGAATACAGGCAAGATAATCATTTTGTGACAAATTGTCTGGATCAGCAAATCGAATGTAATAATAATAATAATAATAATAATAATAATTCTTTATTTTGTCAAAACAAATGGCGGTAATGACAGGATGGGTGAAATACACAAGGGCAAAGTCATGTATACATCGAGTATTTTACAAAAGAGTTATAATAGGTCGCTGAGCGTCTGCGTAATGGTAGAAGACTTCTTGTATGTCGAATGTTTCTTTCATGTTCACGAATGTCAAAAAACTCCGCTAAGGGATGAATGTCTTTTTGCATAGAAATTTTCCGCATGAGCTTGTTACAACATTTGTCCAGCATATTCTGGAGATAGGCACATTAGGAGGGGACATTAGCCAACCTCCTGGCAACTCGGTCAAGACGTAAAAGTTTATCGAACAGCGCTTTGTTAACATCACAGATGACGGGCCAGCAAAAACTGATGTGGCAGTAAACAAAACTTAAATATGCTTGCCAAATAACATTGCCAGGATTATTGTTACTTTTAGACGTTTAACAACAGACATGGCGTAACAACATTTGCTAAACAAGTACGAAAATTGTTCATTCCATTTGGCATTATCAGAAAAAACGACACCTAAAATTTTCAAGTTTTTCACATTTTGGATAACAGAGTCGTTAATAACAATGTTCGGAATCGCTGGAGTACACTGCTTTCTAAATACAGTCAAACATTTAGTTTTGTCAGGATTGATAGTGAGCTTTTTATTCTTAGACCAACCATAAAACTCATCAACAACATTCTGACAGTCGTCAACACACTTATCATCACCCAGATAGACCAACGTGACATCATCAGCATAGGCAATGACTTTGGTATTGCAGAGGAGAGGGAAATCATCTATGAGGGAGACAAAAAGGATAGGGCCGAGAATGGAACCTTGGGGAACACCACTGCTGATTTTCATCCAAGGTGCAGCAATGCCATTAACCAGAACGCGTTGAAAGCGATTAGAAAGAAAGCTACGTATAAATTTAAGCGGAAATGGATCGCAATCAAAGTTTTGCATGAGGGAATTGAGAAGGGTGGAGTGACTCACAGAGTCGAAGGCCGAGCGAAAATCGATAGCAACTACTTTGGCATAATGGGAAGGACTACTCGTAATGTGTTGAAGAATGGTGAGACGAATCGCAATCAAGGCATTAGTACACCCGCCTAAGCCGTTAGGGACGAAGCCGAACTGACGTGGGTTAGAATTATGGGAAAGAGATGGTAAAAGAATGTGATCTCTTATGAGTCGTTCAAGGACTTTGCTGCAAAATGGTAAAATCGAAATGGGGCGATGCCCGGTTTTGCCTTTCGGAATGGGGATGATATTTGCAGATTTCCAAGGAGAGGGGAACATACTATTAACAAGACATCTATTGTACAGAATGGTAAGAGGAGGGGCAATCACCTCAGCGAAGGAGCGGTAGAAAAAGCCAGGAATTTCATCGGGGCCGGTCGAATTGGATTTACATTGACGGATCATATTTACAACCAAAGATTCAGTGACACTAAAGGGAGTGGTACGGGACCTGGGACGGTGATCAGTAAATAAATGTAAGTCAGGAGGAGAAAAGGCTGAATGGAACTTGTCATTCAGATCGTAAACAGTGGCTTGGTCAAGAGGAGCAGATTGGTTCTTACACTTGATTTGATTATTGATGGCTTTCCATCTCTGAGAGGTTGAAGAGGATGTCAAACGAGAGAAGTGTTGTTTTTTGGCAGCAAGAACAGCCGCTAGGAATTTTTCCCTTAGACGTAAGTATTTGGAATAATTACCCTTAGAAAGAGCCCGATCACGAGCATCAGAAGTAGTTTCAGTGCAGGGGACATCCAAGGCGGGTCAATATTACGCATACGGACAGTTCTTTCATCAGAGAAAACAAAAAAGATATAACGAAGAAACATTTGAAAGCGCTCAACTGCAACATTCACGTCATCCTCGAGTAAGAAAAACTCATGTCAATCAACAGAAGAGAGAAAACGATAACACACCGCAAAAGAGGATGGTGAAAAATAACGCACCTTGACTTTGGTAGTTGTCACATTCAACGAGTCAATCCTATTGATAAAGACACCTTTGTGGTCAGAGCGACCCAAGGGTGCAATACAACGAGGAGAATCAAACTTATACGGTAAGTTGAAAGCAATAACATCAAGCACATTATTCCCTCTAGTGGACATGTTCACAAGTTGCTGAAAGTTATTCAAAAAATAAAAATCATTGATGTGATGTCTCAAATCATTAATGTCACCAATCAAGATAAAATGATTACTATGACTGTTGTCGATCATAATCTGAATATAGTCTGACAGTTTAGAATGCGCTTGAACTTTACCCCAGTAAGGATGATACACGGCGCAAACGGTGACGTCCAAGTCGTCAATTCGGTAACACAAAAACATTTGATTTGATGTCAGAAAAATAAGAGTTACTTACAATTGAGACTTTCAAGTTGGATTTATGATAACATATAATTCCACCTCCATTTAAATCTCTATCTTGTCTTACCAAATCATATTCGGGAATCGAAACAGAATTATCAGCGATAGTAGGATCAAGCCAGGACTCAGTGGTAACAATAATGTTAGGGTCATATTTAACAACCCTGACACGAAGATCGTCAAGTTTATTGAAGAGAGATCTGGCGTTAAAAAGGAGGATTGACGGGGCAGGGTAACGTGGAGATTTGGCGTTGCGTAATTGTACATTTGGAGCTGCGTTGTTTGATAATTGACATGATGAGGATTGCAGAATTGATGGACGGGGAAAGTCAGATGACGTAGATGACTTGGGCTTTAGGAGGCGATGGAACCACAAGGCTCTTCTTTGTGTACGGGGGAGATGGAAATCTTGCCGCACTTTTCAAAATGAAAAGAAATCTATCGCGCGACAAGGCTTCTGGTGCAGAAAACGCATCTTGACGAAAGGATACATCACGGCTCCAATAATGATTTAGTTTTGGTTTTCTATTTATACACATTAAAAATTGCAATCCGAAGAATTTTTTCAGCTCATTAACTGTGACTTGCTTGTTGCTTAGTAGATTGTTATCATCTGGTGATTCATCCACATCCTGCCAGATCCTATTGTTTGTTGAGTTCATGATTTCTGTGACAAGATTATCGTTGAGAAAAATGTCAAAGAAAAACATCATATTTTCATTAGGATATTCGATATCTGGATGTATTCCAGCCGTGGCTACAAACTCAGGTAAGTCACTACGGCGTCGATCGGTTCCGTCAGGTTTAACGATCGTCCAGTCGCTCGAAGACAAATTTCGCTCGTCAGAATCAGTTCCACTTAGTAAAGGAATGTCTTCCTCAACTTCTATGTCATCCTCACTACTGTAAATTTGCGTCGTCATGACTAATTTCATCAAGGGCATTAATCAATGCCGCTCTTTGCGGACGGCGACGTGTACCGAAGCAGTTCATTATGCTTGTGTATATCACCACAAGTGAAGTCAACACACGTATTCAAATATATGCTAGGACAGCGCATACAGCAAAGTCAACGCTGTGTAGTGAAATCAAATATTAGGCTCAGCTTTCTATGCAGATCAATGATTATAAATCACTAAATGAATTTGAAAATTTTCAAGACTAAAAAGTTCTCTATCACTGCATGCTAAACCTATGGAGCCAACATCATCTCAATAAATGAAGATATAGGACAAATCTTTAGATTAAAAGTTAAATTAAATGACGATTGCATTGGATTCTAAATTTCATTTGAGTTTATAGTTTTTCATGCAAATCTCATTCTATTTTGTGAACATTGTACTTCTAATTTAGAATCAGTAACAATCAAACATAGCCTACATGTAATTTGGTTATTAGTTATTACGGTTACAAAGAATTGTAGCTATACGAAATGTATGAACAACTGTTATTTGCAATGAGGAATAAATTTCTCTTTTAATTATCTTTCCAATACCGTGAATTAAGCAAACTTAATAACTTAAAAAGATCGTTAGTCTGACTAAATTTTTCATGACATGCTCAGCGTGTCATTGTTAATCAAGTAAAGCCTCTTTCAATTATTTGATACTTGCAACTATGACGTATGACACGCTCAGCGTGTCATTAGTAGCGAAAGGGTTAAGTAGGAAATCAACTGAAGTCATGTGTTAGCTTTGTTCAGACAATACATTTCGGTCGACATTCAGCCAAATGAATTTACATGCGAACTGAATACGAGCTTGCGATTCCTACATTTTCAGTTTTCTGTAAACATGTACACTAAATTAATGCTCTACTTGCTAATAATTTTACAGTAGTAGGAAGTATACTGTGTTATCAACTGAAAGTATGTCGATTTGCCTCAAGCCGCGGCCACAAGTTTGTGAAGATTTAGGTGCTTTGTTTCTACTGCTAATGCATATTCCAATGTCAACAAAACGATGAACATAACTTGTTTGCAAAGATTTTGAGCCAAAAAATTTGCCTCCTATTGCAATTTACGTTGGAATATATATTGGAATTTTGGGGATTTTCAGTGGGCAGTGAATAGCATAACTTTTAGTTAATATTTCGCTTTGTACTTTTGCACAATTTCGATTTTTTCATATTCCGTTACTGAAGCTGACGAGATGACGATGAATGTTGACAGGTGCACAGACGTTGTTTTCATAGTGCACAGCACATGCTTTCAAATCAGACGAGGGAAACCACGAGAACTTACAGCCATCAACATCATAGGAAGGACACCATTTGATCGCCAGATGAGCAGGTACGCATCCGTCTTCATCTTGTTCATCAGCAGATACTCCACGATCCAGCAGACAAGGTACAAGGTCGAATCGACCGCTCTTACAGGCCACGTGTAGAAGATTCTGACCATCAATACTCCGCATCGTATCTAGTCGTACATCCTTCCACCGACGTCGCAATCGGCGACTAAAACTGCGCACGTGCTTCGATTGAATTGCGCGTATTATTCGCCGCAAGCTGGGGCTTCCATCGTTGTCAGCCTGTGAAATTTAGAAAATGTAAGTGAGGGCTCCATGCATTTCTAATAGGTCTTATAGGCGGAAATTCCAAGTGTCAAACAAGAAAAAAGGTTTTGAGCGATGCATACATCATCAAAGAGTGCGCGTTAATATGTAACTTAATAAAGTGCTACCGATTTGATGAATAAAATGTCAGTCTAATTTCATATTTGCACGTCTCATTGGATATTGCTCCGCGTATACTTTGGTAAATTTATTCCGGTCAATCTTTCGGTCATTTGGAGAAAATAAAGATTCATTTTTGTAGTTTTAAGTTACATTTAGCATGGAATAGCTATTGGCATCCAATCTCTAGACCTAGTAAATGAGATTAAAAAAAATATTTTCCCACAGTGTAACATGGTGCATTAAGTCACAACTCAGATTGATAATGTTGACTAGCCTGCTTATCAGTCTATGAAAAATACATGTATCTTATCATATTTTACCTCATACTACATTTTTCATTTTCTCAATATTTGTAACATGGAGACAACCAGAAATACGCAATTTTCTGCATAAATTTGCAATGAAGCATACGCACCAATGTAGGAGCATGCCAACATAATGGAGCATTATCGTATTAAGCATGCACACCATGGGCTAAAAGCGTCGATAGCCTTATACACGTATTGATGAGCTTGCATTTTAAAATATATCTAAATTAATGCAAATCAGAATTTTGAAAATACTGCATTTAATCAAGTTTACCCCTGAAATGCTTTTGGGAGGGAGATGGGAGGGGGTAAAGTTTACGAAATATTCTGGCCAAATGCGTGTGAAAGATGAATGATCATAATGATACATGCATATTTGTTTGAATAGAAATCGGAAAATACATAGGCACAAATTATGGTTGCGATATTTGAAATATATGTATGCATATATTTATAATGTAGCATTACATCATGGATTTTTAGGGCAGTAATATCAGACATAGGCGAGGCTGCGTTAGCAGCCGAGACTGTCTGATATTTCTGCCGCAAAATCCATGATATAATGCTATTCTTAGTAACTCTTGACAAGTCTATGAATATTGGATTTTGTTGATCACTGTTAGCAACAGATATTGGAGAGATGAAGAAATCTTTGATTGAAGTATATGAAAGTTTGCTCTCTCAATAGATTTTAATTCATGAAAAGTTTGAAAGTCTATGAATGTTTGCAAATGTGAATATATTTGAATTCAGATTTCTATCTAAAAATGATTTGAAATATCCATTCCCCAATTCATTCATTAATGGATTCTCAAGTTAGAGTGACGGACGACGGTTCATGGCTATCTGGCACGGTGAGAATTCTATGTGAAATTGGCGGGCGTATAATGGTGCATTATTGTGCATTACCCTCCAATGCCGGGCAATAATGCATTTCAAACTCATTTCAATCATTTCTATGACCTCCAAAGCCATCGAGAGTGAAATACAATGTATTTTAGGTATGGCTAAAAAAACGATGTATCTAAAATGTTTCTTTAATTTTTAAGTTTTGTTTTTTCTGTAAAAGGCGTCTTTTCATTTTTCGATGCACAATCCACAATTCTTCAGACGATGCAATCCCTTCTGAGTACGCATGTATAATTGCGCATGAAATCTTTCGACAAATGCACTTTCGTATACTAGTTTAGTCGATATACAGTACATATAGCAAAGTTGCAAACATACAGCGCCAATCGAATCCACCGTGGCAGAATTTATATGGAATTGCGGTGCTATTGCTGATTACCACCAGCAATACCATGGTAAAATGTATTGAAAAAGGAAATGACAAGCATTCCGAAATAGATGATAAGAAACCATTTTAAGTGATTATCAAACTTAAAATGTTATTATTCAGCATAAAGAATTTCGAAGAGCATAAAGAATTCATTAAGCATTTCGAAGTAAAAGGTTTCCCAAATTAGAAAACTCTTTTTGGTTTATTAGTACGTATTATATTGTGCTTTCCTTTAATTCATCAAGTCTTTTAGGGGAGATATTAATTCAATTCACCTTAAGTTTTACCGCAATTCTCGTCAAATGCGTATGTATATAAAAAACAAAAAACACATTATTGATTTAATAATTTAATGCACACATGGTATTATGAATTAAAAGACATTTTTTGCAACGCTAGTACAAATGCAATCACTGATGATGCAAGTGAAAATTCACATGAGCTCAACATCTTCTATTACGCCACCAGCTCTTTCCAAGAGGTGAGATGAGGTGACTAGAGCTGAAGCGAGTAGCCAATATTCAAACTGTTGATTATGATTAAAGAGTTCAAAAGTTTCATTATGATTATGATTGATTGAAGTGTTGAAGAACGGGATTATGATTAAGGCGGCTATAAGCTTGGGTAGATTGAATATGATGCAGATTGCGGCTTTCAGACGCTTTGTCGGGTCTGTGATAATTAAAGTGCGTTTAACCCTCATCGGGTCAAACGGTCACAATTTGTGACCAAGCATCTTTTGAGTTTTGTACTGCATCAAGTATTGGATCTATCGGTCTGGAATTCATAGACGATGAACCATTCCAAGCCTAAAATACTGTGTTAAAATCCTGAATTGATTAGATAAAGTAATCAATATTTATGCAATATTTATACGTAGACGGTCAAACGGTCACAAATTGTGACCAGCATTTTCTGTAGTGTAATCACCTTATTTCGCAATTACGTACTTCTCTTGGGATGACCTTTTATTCAGGTAATGAATTTAGCTTCGACTATGAGTCATATAGCTCCATAGAAATTGATCTCAGGTCGCATGGTAAGCCTTACAGAACGGAAATTCAGCGAAATTTGCGGTACACGAGCGGAACCTATTAGGTGGGCAGAAACTTCAGATCTTAACACAGTGCGAATAGGAGAATCGGTCCATTCTCAACTTAAAGTCGCTGTAGATTCCATTCTGGTGGTCGTAGGTTTAGTCAGAAAGTTGAGCGTATTGAGAACAACTTTCATCAAAAAACCATGTGAATCAGATAACCGGAAGTTACAGTAAATAGATGTAAAAGAATAGTTCACCACATTTTCACTTAGAACAATAGCATTGCGCACCGAGAGATATGCTGACGGATGTTATCTGTGATGTCCACAACATTGTTTGTGACAATTACTTTACTTCGTATGCATTGGCTGCAAAGTTGCTTGAACACAATCTTACTCTCTTGGGAACAATGAGACTTCACCGACGAGAAATCCCAAGTTATATTCGAACAACTGATGATCGATCTGTTCACTCAAGTCGATTCGCGTTTGAACATGACAAAAAAGTGTCCCTCATTTCCTACATACCCAAGAAAAAGAAAAATGTTGTCCTCCTTACATCAAGTCATTCAGACACTCGGATTTCGGAGAAGACTCAGAACAAGCCTCTTGTTATTCTTGAATACAACGCTTCCAAAGGAGGCGTGGATACAATGGAAGGTAATGTCGAAGAGTATTCGTGCCGACGTAAGACACACCGATGGCCCTTGTTATTGTTTTTCAATATCATTGATGTTGCAAACAATAACGCATTTCTTCTTGCCAAAAAGAGTGGCCTTACTCGCAACAAGAAAGAATTTCTCCGAATGCTCACCTTTCAATTGGCGCAGCCATCAGCTGAACGGCGACTTCAGAGATCTGCTGTGCGTCGATATACAAAGGAAGCAGCCGACAAGGTTGGTTTCAAATATGAAATTACTATTCCCTGCAAAACTAATGCTCGAGTGAAGCCGATGTTCGAAATGCAGATTTTGTCGCAAAACCACAAGATCCTACTGCGACGATTGTGATCGCCGATATGCCCCAATCATAGAGTTTTGAAGGTGATCACGAAATGTGAAGACTGTCATGAGCTCACTTAGATTTTTTAATAGGCCTACATGCAATCATGTATGCTATATATCTGTATGTAGTGTTTGTTGTGAAGTTCAAATGAGATTCTGTTTTTCTATTAAAGCAATTGGAATTTTGAGTTGCAGGCCTTCTAAATCTTGCTTTCAATTACAACTAGTTTGTGTTTCGGACTTAGGCCTAGTACTACATGTATAATATTATATTACTACAACATGTAGTATACTATTATTATTATCATTACATGTATGCCCAATACTTCATTAATTGGCATTGATGAGGATGTAATTGGATACGTACGAGTATAGAACTGATCAATATTTGTGAATAGGCTTCATTTCTCGACATGATTCGGCACATTTATGAGTGGTCACAATTTATGACCGTTTGACCGGATGAGGATGTTGATTTTGGTGACCTGATAAGGGTTAAGTAATATTTTGAATCATGATAATGTTTAATTCTGTGGAGTTTTTATTTAAACTCATCTCCTTGTTCAATTAATAGCTTAATGAATTAGCATTACTGTAATTTTTTGATTTCGTTCAGTGCCATCATAGCGTACAAATTAACAAAAATATTGAACCCAGTTGTCTATTGAGCATGTTTTGATAATTTAAAGTACACGTGAAGAGAAAGCATCAGAGGGATGATATTGTACTGAAGGTATTCTATGACGAGGCGTGAACACATGTTCATGACCCTGCATCAAGGAATGGTTCTTTCTGTGTACTTTCCGTCCTTACGTAGTCTAGCTGTCACTCTGCCATCGGCGGCCGTGTTCTGATCTCAACTGATGTTTGGATGACTAAAATCAAATTTAATCAATTTTCTGATTAATTAACATGATTGAACTAGACTTCAATGACGTGATTATGACTAGCCCCAAAAAGTTGATTGATTACGATTTTGATTAGGGCAACCATAAAGTTTAAAAGTTAATACGGTTAAAATTTATGGATAAGTTAAAGTCTTAAAATCCTGGCGTTAGATTGATTCTTATCTATTCAGTGTCGACCCCCATACTCTCTCGTTGACCTGATCATTCACTATCATCGTAATTGTTTATTGTTGCTTTGTTTCTCAGATGATCGTGCGCTAATTCTCTCCAGGAAAGGAACGTGTTTTCCCTAAGACGTCATGACGTAGGTCTCGGTCTACCACTCAATTCAATTGATATCAGCCGTGACCATGGCATATAAAATGTCATGATTTCATGTGGGGCGACAGCACAAGCCTTCTTTACTTTGTATTTACAACTCTGCCGAGATTCGAACTGCAGATACAATACCTACTGAGATATCGAGCTTTGTGGCTTCTAGGAAACTTTACTTAGTTTGTACAACTGTGCCAATATTCAAGCTGAAGATATAATATTGGGATGTCAATGCTTACGGCTTCTGGAGGACTTTCTTTAGTTCACATTTACAACTCTGGTTAGATTCCAGCTGAATACACAATTTTGCCTGTCATGCCATTCACGCATATTGTGAAATACGTGTACACCACAGACAGATTCGTTTCCGTGTAAGTTAGTCTAGAGAGGACATGATCCTAACCTAGTCATTGTATGCAATGGCAGCAAGCGATAGAGATTGACATAGA
The DNA here is from genome assembly GCA_907163375.1 of Prostheceraeus crozeri. Classification (NCBI taxonomy): domain Eukaryota; kingdom Metazoa; phylum Platyhelminthes; order Polycladida; family Euryleptidae; genus Prostheceraeus; species Prostheceraeus crozeri. The sequence goes on along the minus strand of CAJQUW010002672.1, from coordinate 160,191 downwards.
TATTCGTCTCTCCTTGGCTTGTCTGATTGGTCAAGCGCGCGCATTGCAGAAGTAGCTTATCATCAGAGAATCCAAGAACGGTCGATTGCATGCAGGCCAGTCAAGTGAAGAGTACATATCCCTAGTTCAAATTTTCTTAGTGATAAATTCGTCAAATGGAAATATTATTTACACCGCTCGACTCTTCACGATCTCGATTTACCATCTGTGTACGTTTAATATGGTGTCAATCTTCTGGTTCGTCAGAATTTAGGCTTGAAATTGCATTTCGTTCAATGGAAAATTGATCTTCTTGCCCCTCGAGAGTAGTTCTGGCTGTGACTATCAGTATTCGGGAAAGTTAGCTCTAGACCCGAAGACACAGACAAGGCAATTTACCTCTGGTGTAAACAGACAGGACGACAACAAATGACTGTCGTGTGAACGCGGGTCAGTTATCACTGAATAATAGCTTCATCTCTCGTGCTGAGAGGGTAATGTATGATTAATTGAACTATCGGCTTCTGATTTAACTCTGAAAGGAGCTCACTCAACAATGATATCAGGACTTGTGGCTTCTCAATAGCTTTCCTTAGTTTGCACTTGTAGCTCCTCTAAGAACAAACTATAATTGAATCACAATGCATGATAAACAAGACTGCAACATGAGAAGGTGTTGTCGGGCAAAGATACTAGATCCAAAAAGTAGGTTCATTTGACGATGGCTTGAATTTTGAAAAGCACAAAGAGTGCAGATTTAAACAGGCTTGATCCTGATCTTGAAAGCCAAACACAGATAACAGACACTGATAAACAAGTTAACAGATAATATAGATATAATAGAATTATAACAAATATAGTAAGTTGCAAATTGATTTTTCAGCCTACAAATTTCAAGAAGTGTCCGTCATTTTAAAACTTAAATGATGGTGTTACCTCTGAAAATCTTCTCTGACTTGTTTCGGAGTTGCTGACTCCGATACCCAATTCAATATATTAACTGAATATAGTCCATGCTTTCGATTCGCTTTATTGTATCTCAACCTTAAAACCATGGAAATACTCAAGCATTCAACTTCGAATAATGTTTATGACATTAATAAGCCGTTTTTCGCACGTCTGGTGACAAATCGATTTTTCATCAGAGAGCAAAAACGCGTATGCAAAACGGAATTTGAAAAGATTTAAGAAATGCTCAAATAGTCACTTGAACATCAGAAATGAATTCTCCGCATCAAAGTGAATCTCTCCATTTAAAAATCTCAGCGGCATGTACGATTTTGTCGAAGATGAGACCCTAGCTTAATATCTACTCAATTGACTGCGGAGTTTACTGTAAGGTTCGAGATTTGTGAAACTATTGTCTATCGCAAGATCAGAATTAGACTAATTCTGTGATCCCAGGTGCTATCTCAGCTCTTTTTATTATGCAAAATTATTGTTATGATGTACGTTGCATGATTTGAACGACGCCGAATTTGAATTCCCCTAGTGATTTCTTAGTCATCGGTTGCCCTTACGTCATTCCCCATAAATTGTTTTGCAGGTTATCTTGGCGATTATTACAGGCGCATCCAATCGGACACATTTCAACCGAAGTTTTTCGTCCTTCGCAAAAAACTGTATTTAAGCAAAAAAGAAAAAGAAATCAAAGGCTTCTAAATAACAGTTTTCCCAATTATAAGGTCCACGTTCAAAGTCCTCATAACGACCAAAAGTTTTCCAGATAATGCATCAACACATCTGTGCTCCAACAACAAGAGACAATACCAACTTGAAATAATCTATGTCTAAAATGAAGATCTTTTGAAAATACATGCCTATTATTAGCGCTCATCACGGGAAGCCACAAAGCGTCGATGTATGCTATCACTAAAATTTTAACAGTAATCACAAGGCCTTTCGGGAGTCGCAGTGTTGGGAGATCTAAAGAATAATCTTAAGAAGTGCTACATATCTAAAAGAGCTACGTTCACCCTGACGTCTCCCTTCATAGACTCTAATTTGTTCTGAACGCCAACGCGCGTCTTATCTTCAGCTCATGGTCAAACAATCACGTCACTCCACTCATGCGCCGCTTACAATGGCTGCAGATTTGAGAAAAGGATTTCTTTCGAACTCTTGCGTTTTAGATGTCAAGTGTGTCCACGGTGAAGCTCCACCCTATCTACTTTCTCATCTTCCGCTAGTTTCCAGCAAGGAGTCCAGAAGTCGTATACGTTCGGCTGCTTCCAGTGAGCTCGTTTTAAAAAGTTCTCGCTTACAGAGTCGGCGCTCGGACCTTTCCCTCGCTGCAGTCTGTGTCTGGAACCACACCTCTCCACCTCAAACTTTCCAACTCTGTTCCACAATTCAAGAAGAACGTGAAATCTGAGCTATTGTGTTCCACCTATTCTTAAACTTCTATTTCACCATCCTGTTATCTTCATATTTCAGTGGCCTTGAAGTTGTGACAAAATGCCATAATAGCATTCATTCAATAATAATAATACATAGACAATGCTGACATATCAGGTTTCTAACCATTAAGAGCCACTAGAGACTGCCTTTCTTTAGGCACCGCCTGTCCGTATTATTTCAATGCACATGTTTAGACGAGGATTCACTTCGTTCTATCTATTTTGCAGGCTATATTTGGGTCTATCATTGTCTTAAATTATTACGATTCTAATTGTTGAACAACGCGGATCCATCTGCTCACCTACGGCCTCGCGTTTCAGTTTATTCTGGGATGTTTTGTATGCCACATTGCAACGTGTTCAGTGTGTCCAACTCTTTTATTTTTTCTATGATTATCGATTCCAACTGTGGTTTCGGTTTTAGCTTTTCTCTGACACCTCTGACACATCAAATTCAGTTTTTCTATTTTTTTTTTTATCTGCTGTGTATGTGTTTAATATATCTTATGTATGTATGCCTGTAGCCTCACTCACGATTTCTATTATTGAGGCATTTGCAAAATATATACGTTTATTATTATTATTATTATTGTGTCCGTTATAGTCCTTTAAAACCTCTATGAAGTTGGATATCCATGCCTAAACATATCTCTAACCTACGGTGACTTTCGCAACAAAAAAGTGTTACTGAGAAGATTTGAGTCCCATTCACTATCATCCATTACCTCCATTTACATTGGTTGATATCAGAACAAGCTCACGTAGCTGCATCACATTTTATTCAAAATATTTTCTGTTCCCCGGCACAATCGGTGATTCAAGCATCCCACGAGTGACAATGTCTTCAGGCATTTTCAGATTTGGTGGCAATGCTGCTCCCTTCTCCAAATGATACTGTTTCGCTAGGTCGACAAGGCTCTGTAATCGAACACAAGTCATATTTATCATCCTGGTAATGAACAGTATTTCGAATTGACTTACCTCAAAAGTTCGTGGCTCATAAATCGCCAATTCTTGTAGTACTTTTCGATCCAGCGCTATATTCATTTGTGAAAGACCTTCAGTTAGGATGTGACGATCGGGAAGTCCGTGTTCGATGCAGGCGGCGTCGAGGCGTTGATCCCAATTCAATGCCGCATTCCTCTTCAAAGCAGCGCGTCCCATTTTCATATGTTGAAGCATTTTGTGGACACGTCTCAGACCCAATTTATAACATCGCGCTGCACGACCTTTGAATAACTGAAAAAGCGCATCGTCAAAATTAAGAAAAGTGCAAAATACCAAAGAGTCGACCCAGAAAATATAGATCTAGGCGAACGGTAAAATTATGTTGAATACGAAGTGATCAGCAGATTTAAATGCGAAAATTGACATTTACAACATGTTAAATATCAAATAGGAGCAACATGATTGTGTTACCAATTCTGTTTGTATCGAAATCAATGTATGGATTGACCTCTATTAACTGTTCTTAATCATGCATTTTCATTGAGAAAACCCAAAACAATCGCTCGTCGATTTTGTTTCTATTGCAGATCGTTTGCGCATATTTATCAATGACAGTCTCAAAGCATGTATGAGGAGTTTGGCTTGAAATATGTAAGGGTTAGACTTAAGAATATCCTAAGATAAAGGTACGAAAAAGCTCGGAAATAGATGAATAAAGAACGACATGTTTGGGCTTCCACAATATCGGAAATTTATTCAGAAATGAAGAATTTTTAAAAAAGGCACAAGTCCTTGTACTGACAAACATATGCTAAAAGTACAGTACTTAAGGATGACGTCTGAGGCAAGACTCTCGAGTGCAGGATTCAAGCTGAGTACTCAGTTTTGCTCGAACTGCTCCCTATACCTAGACGTGCAGCCTATGACACATAATTAATTGCAAGATTCGCCAATCAAAAATTAAAACTATTGAAAATCATTGAAATTATCAATGGTAGTATGTTAACGAGTGTTTTACTGAAATGAATCGTAGTTTAAGAAGTTCTATGGAAATTAAAGTTAAAGACACGAAAAAATATATGAAAAATACAATTTCTCTGAACTCTGAAGACGATCGATGCGTAGAAACTGTCACCAAATTATATGGAGCTAGAGCGTGAATCTAACCATATATACTATGAGAAAGATGGTAGTTGTGTACAAGGATGTATTTGACCAAACGAAAAAATGAGGAAACAAATTTTTGAAGGGAGCCCAGTATAGGCAGTCATTACTGCATTAACAGTAGAACCCTTAGTTCGGGACATTCACATATTGCCTTGTATATATTTCGATTATAAGCAAGAAATGAAGTGACACAAAATGAAAACAAAAGCAACGCGCTAAGTAGTGTATGCAGCCCAAATTGTCTACGTGTATATTTAGGCGAAACTCGTGTGACAACAGATGTGATTAAAACTTCGCATTGAGTCATAATGAAGCAATCATAATCATTCAGGAGTAATTGTAATTTGCAAGCCACGTGCCACCTGTAAATTATACAAATTCGCTGTATTAAGTTTTCCATGCTATATATAACTCAAATACTGTTATTGATTTGAGATTCTGGCGGATATCATAATATATTAATGGTCCTGTTTGCTTTTAAAGCAGAAATTGTAAAATAGTTTATTGCATAAAATAGCAAGACAAGTGGAATATTGACTATACAAACAGCTTTATGTTAATCATGGGCAAAAATCCAGATGTGAGCAGAAATGAAACAATGCTATGAAACAATCATATATGAAGTCTCATCCAACCCCCTATAATATTTTTTGCAGAATCTGCTTTGTCTCAAAAATGACCGAAATTAACCCAAAAGATCAGGATTTCCAGATAAATCAGAAAAAATAACATCCCCGTACGTAGAAAACGAAACCATGGTTGCAGCACGATTACATGTGACCTGCAAAGATGTACTTATCATACGAAAACGCACACAAAACCAATTCCACTCGAGGTTCCCATTTCCCGTTTGGAGAATTTCCCACCAGACAGGAGCTGCTAACTAAATGAAAGCAATTGAAGCTTTTTTGTAAAATCTAATTAAGCGTATAAAAACATCGACAAATGTAGTACATTCTCTTCAGCCACACAATGTCTGATAATTCCCTTCCATACAATGTTTCAGCCAATTCAGGTGATTCAAAATAGTCTTTGAGCTGCAAAGAGTCGTATGCTTTTGATAGAAGTGTAAGTTCTCTGTCATCAACTTCGAACAGTCTGATTTCCTTCTGAGATAGCTTGACGGTCAACATTCCCATCAACATTTGAAGTTTCGAGAACGCATTATAACTTGAGTTATTTACTAATGTTGCTTGATCCACTTCGAGAATATATGCTTCAGCGGGTGGCAGATGCGAAATTATATGATCAGCCTGAAGTTAAAAGAGAATGTTTGAGAAAGTAGATTTCTATGTTGAAATGTAACGCTGACTCACAATTGGTCGCATTCGATGAAGTCTCTGGGGAGTTTGCGAGAGATTCGATAGCCAACAATTGTAACTGGTGATATAACCAAGTCGATTGACCGTTATTTGGAGGATGCTATTTCCGATAACATCTAAGCAGCCAATTAGATTGATTTGCTGAAGAATGAAAACTCAATTGAGAATCAGGCCATTTTTAATAAAATAAATTGCCTATCAACTTACAGCTCGTTCAACTTTTGGAATATTGGGATAGAATTTAACTTTCGCACGCTTGACTACTTTTGCTCCAGTACTGCAATAACCTCTTCCCTGCAAATTAAAACAAACGCTGAAGACTGCAATTTCAGAAAATAATTTGTAGAATGTTCAATTCTGATGTTTAGACTAATGTAATTCACATCATATCAGAGATATGACACTGAATCAAAGACAAGTAAAGAGAAAAATATGTTTGAATATCTTGTACAATGTGTCGACCTAACTAATTTTCTAGACCAACTGCGACTGTCATTTGGAACACAGAATGCATGAATACGTTCCTGGAAATTTAATCTCATATGCAGGAACGCTCAAAAGAAGGCCAGAAAAAAAATTCAATCCGTGCGTGTGCATTTTTCCAGTTTTGGGGTTTCCGCATATTTTGACAAATGAATTTCGGGATTTCAAAATAGGATTAAGTGCTACATCTTAGCTACTATTTATGCTGATAGGTCTAATATAATGATGGCGATAGCCAATGATATTTCCTTACGTTTATTGCTGGCAGATGACATAAATAGCGCAGAAGATTTCTGAAGGATGACACTCAGGAGCACATCTTACTCACTAAGACATCGAAATATCCACAAGACTAAGGTAATAATACTCTACGATGTAGTTTATCTAAGTATGCATGATAAGACTGCAAAGCAAAATCTCTTCCTGCTCATAGACAAGATTTCACTTTTTTTATCTCAATGATATAAGAAGATGCAATTTGGATTTGTATATTAAGAGTAATTCGGAAGCCACATTCTGAATCTCATTTTCTAACGCAATAGCTCACCTTCTACAAACTTCATACTCGCAATCAAGAATGAAACTTGTCAATTTCTTTACCTCATTGCAAGTTAAATAGAAAACATTTCTTCAACTCAAATTTTCCATTATTTTCTTTTCGCTCATTAGTTTCTTATTTTCTCCATTTTAGACATTTAAGTAATTTTACTATCTCACTATCTATCTCGCATTTCAGTACTGCAAAGACGCGAACTATTGAATGACTTGGTCATTGCACATTTCTCAGACCATATTTCATGTGCAGTCTGGTTCACCCCCCCCACAATGACGTGCAGAAGCCAGTGTCTGCTGGTTTGTACTTTATTAACAAAACCCAAGTCCCTCATAACATTGCAATCAGGGAACGCAAGTGGACGAAAAAGGGAATTAGTCAACCAGGACAGAATCAGTGAACACGGTCGATAGATGAAGTGCGCGCACGGCACAGTTAAACGAAGGAAGTCGGTACAGACGTCTTGAAAGATAGTGTGGAAAATTCTCCTTCACTTGAATTCAAACTGATGATCATATGAGCATGACCTGATACTATGATAAATTTCACAAAAGTGAAAATAAAACAGCTATCATTTCTTATTTGCATGTTCCTGCACTTCTCAGGTTTCCGATATTGTCACCCCTGTCTAAAGCTTTTGAATTTTTTGTCTCATTGTGTAGGAATCATGTAATTTCAGCTGAAGAAAGTCAAACTTGGTAACTAGCGAACGTCCTCAGCATCGTTGACCGAACGGAGAGCAATGGCAACAGTCACACAACACATTTCACAACGCTTGGCATCAGTCACAGAAACAAAGTAATGTACTCGTAAACCGGGAAAGTCAGACGACGAGTAATAACCTCGTACGAAATGAGGCCATGTCATGGTAAATCTTAGTTTAGTTTGGGAATATCAAGTAGACATGAATGCATGCTCACTTTTTGATTTTCTTACAAAACAGATATATCTTGGTGAGTTTCGTGATCGACATCATCAAGATAGAATTTACAAAAAAAGTTTGAAATTGAAATAATTTTATATCGCGAAAGTGAAAAAATGCTGACTGAAAAACTTAATTGCTAGATACTGCCATGGTAAATAGGACTTACAATCTTGCATGCAAAATATGCAGGAAAAGCTGTTAGCTCTGGAGAGCTCAAACTAATTCCACTGTCCCACAGCACTGCCAGCATAGTGACTCTTGCACTTTGTGAGTGAATATTTCTACATTGCATGATGCATGAAACATTTCTGGGATTCCTTTACAGTACAAGAATCATTCCTTTTCTTTCATAATTTTTTTCATTTTTTCGCCTAATTGCTCAATTTGCAATCACGGCGATGCCCAACAATCTCAAGTTTTTCAGTCTACGGCTATATTGTCTTCGCCCATTGAATAACGCCGATTTAATGCCTAAAATCTGATGTTTTCATTACGGTGAAAGCTCTTAGAAGAATTAATGAATCTTATGCAATTGGGGGTGCCAAAAAGGAAATGAATGTACATCAAACCAGGGTTGCGCATTCTGGAGTCCTACCATTTTGGCCGGAATCGGAGTCTCATCTAATGATAGGACTCCAGCTAACATCATCTCAAAAGCTGAAGTTTGAATCGTCACAAACACTGGCTTCTCATTTTAATGATGCTTATCAGTCGACCTTAAATTGGTATATTCACATGTTGGTTGCGGTAACGATCACGTAAGTGATTTCAACAGATCAACAAATTTCCTTTGACCCAATGGGCCATTTGCCACAGACCAGAGAGTTGTTTGGCTCACAGCATGTTTGAGAATTCCAATATAAGATTCTGTCAGATTCAGCAAGCATTGAAAAAATTTTCCGACAGTGCAAATCGAGCAGACTTTTGCCACACCGGTGGGACTAAACCAAAGCATTGTTGAAGCAGATTCACCAAGAAACGGAGGGAACGCATCTTACAAAACTGTACTGTCTGTGGAGGAGAGAAAACCAACATTATTCAATGACGCAAAATGTGATTTTCGAGGTCGACCTGTAGCAGGTACCACGAGTTTGGAAAAAGCTACTGACATTGTTTTGGAACATGAAATTGGTGCACTATATGGAATCAACACAGACCGTTCAATAAAGTTATTGGATGATAGGTACACTTTATCAAATGGTCTTGCTTGGGCATCAGATGAGAAGCAATTGTACGACTGTGATCCCGTTAATTTCACTGCAAGTAAAAAGTTATGAGTATATAAACAACGGTGTAGCGCCGTGGGCAAGGTTGGATTCCCCATTTAATAGCCTCGTGTCATGTGAAGTCACATCTCCATGTTGAGCGTACCTATACTTGTACAAGAGAATGAAGAAAAGTGATTCTATACCAGGCGACGAGGCTCTGACCTCAGAGTTTTGAGCTCTTTCGTATGTCTTCTATCGACTGTCTTCAAAATCGGGAGTGGCACCGTTGAATCCGTCTCGGTGAGAGGATTCAGAATATACAGGCTCTGCCCCACTTTCTACCGGTCCGGGACAGTCTTATGACAGCTTTCTTTCGGGGGGGGGGGTTTGACGAAAAAATTTTCTAAGTATTGATCCGTGACGGAACAAGAGAGAGAGAAAATTTGACTATGTTGGAATCCGTCGCGGATACAAGACGGAACTAACAGGGAACAAGTGAAAATTTTACTATGTTATTTTCCATGAAGAACTAAAGTCACAGCGCATCGGCTCGCCTTTGTGGAAAATTTTAACATAGCCAAATTTCCACTCTCTTCCGTAGACGTTCCGTTTTAAGTGCGTTAAATCCGTTCAGTGAGCGTTCCGTAGCAGATCCGTCACGGATCGACACTTAGACAAATTTTCACAGAACTCCCCCGTGTCCGATAATCGGACATTTTAACAATACTGTGGTCCCCCTTACAACGACCACTGAGGGGAGTAAGGACAAGCGATCGCTGTTGGTCAGAGGTGGCCGTACCAGGGGAGGATGTCTTTTCAGCGTATGTAGCATGATAGCCTTCATTGCCTGTGATAGAGATAGCCAGCATATATTTCGAGTACCGACATTACATCTCAATACAAAGTGCTTGTGCATGACTATGTAAATTTTCTTTTACGAAATCAAACATTTTTGAAATTAAACTTCATAAAATTTGGCCTACGGAAATTTGTAAGGTAAACATAACTATAGTTACGCTATACAATTTTTTGATATGAATGCTGTTGTCATGCTTGTTGTATATTTTAAAACTATGTCAAAATACGTACCAGGGCACAAGTTCTTCATGGCGCTTTCCTACAACAGTGATTGGCCAAATGTAATTTTCGCTTGTCGGTCAGTGCTGCTTGAAAGCAGCACGCATTAATGTACGCATTTAGCGGTTAGCCCATATTCTCTGCTTCCTTATCTCAATTCTCATTTCACATGAGAATAAAGGAGAATTTTGTTGATGGTGCAAATTTATTAATTGAGGTCAGAAAGGCACGCGATGAACTTCTTCATTCATTCGGCGATTCTCATAAAGCTCTTTTCTCTCTTTTCTTATAAAGAGGGGGTAAAAATTCAAAACAGCACGTCTGAACTCGGTCGCTGTAGAGGAGTGGCTGATACCGGTGAGTCAATACATTGGAAAATTGTCCGGAGTATGGGAAAGCGGTAGTTATAGGAGAGTGATCGCCTTGCAGAGGGCGCTGTACAAGGTGTGTGCATCTAAAAGGAAGCCTTCTATTTGCACGCAATTATATTCATTGACTAATCTAACCTGATATTACCTACTTAACCCATCCTTGCGCTAGATAAATGTAAAACGATGATGCAATGGATAAAGCCTGCAGCATTCTTTCTACATTATTGAGAACTTAAGACTGGGTCCATTTGACATCTTTGAAACCAAAAATAATACATCTAATACGAGTATTAGAGATGCATACAGGCCGAAATTCATTATTACAAGTACCGACTTGAGAACTTTGATATATTCCCTTTGCTTCAGCACACTCGCTTGAATGGAATTACAATTCCATTGATTTCTTCAAGCACCCTCGCCTTGTATAAAATTGAATAGAAACATCGGATTTAACGTAATAAAACAAGATTGTTCTATAGACACCGACTCTTTATTGACGGAGAAGGACAATTTTTCGGACCATCAGGTTTCAATTATCTTCATTGTTCGACATAATGATTTATTATTTTTCTCTAACCACAAGTACTTATACGTCAATCATGAAGACAATGCTATACAGAAGTCTGAGATAGTTGCATAAACATGCTCGAAGATTAAGTGCATCTGTGATCGGAAGTTAAAGTTTACAGCACATCGTTGTAAATCATGTAAATATTGAATTGAATGGGATGAGATGAAATATAAACAAGTCAAACCTTTATATACAGAAACACGGGCACTAAGGGCATTCATTACTAAACATGTCTCGCATTTTGATCATCCTCGTTGGTATCACCAGCTATTTCATTGCTACGATTGACGCTACAGAATTTTCTTGGGGACGATGTCCTAAAGTTGTGCTAAAGCCCACTTTCAATGTGACTAGATATCTTGGCACTTGGTATGAAAACCGCCGATTCTTCGCAATTTTTGAGTACAACGTTAAATGTGCTCACGCCAACTATTCATTACGAGCAGATGGAAAAATACGCGTAATCAATTCTGGAAAAAGTGTCAAAACTGGTCGAAACACCAGTGTTGAGGGTGTTGCCTACAGACCCTATCCGAAGACGCATCCGTCCAGTCTCCTTGTGCGATTCTCGAAGTTCATGCCTTGGGGCAAATATCAAGTTTTGGACACTGACTACATTAACTATGCAGCGGTATACTCATGTAGTCAACCTCTTGGTTCACTCTTTAATATACAATATGCTTGGGTGCTCACCAGAGACAGAAAGCCAAAAGCAGCTGTCGTTCAAGCAGCCCTAAAAAAATTTCAAGCTTTCAAAATCGACACAAGCAAATTTATCATCACTGATCAAACTGGATGCAATTGATATTACTAAGAAATATAAGTGCTGTTTATCTTTGATGTTTGTTTATGAATACGAAGACTTGTATGCACGCGAGAAGATGCAACGATAAATAAAATAATCCTTTGAATATGACGGAGTTTTTGCTCTATATTCGAATTAGCAGAAAAAAGTTTAGAGCTACGTTTAGGTACATAACTTGACTGATGCAGTTCCTGCATAAATGATGCTAACCAGTCGTGCACCCTCGCACATCAGTATCAGAATCATGAATTACATGCATGTTAGACTCCGACTTAGCGAGTGTTCTCGACATCTGATACTCCCAGACTTGTCAGCATTATTAGAGACCAAACCGGGACAAATTGCGGTCGCTCATGAGATGGAAAACCACATAGTCATGAATGATACTATATACAAAGTTCATACAGAAGTCCCAATTAAGAATTCCAAAACTTTTCCAGGATCTCAAGGACTCAGATTATGAAATTCCAAAACATACCAAGGAATATTAACTTAACCCGTTAACCATGATAATTCCACTTCTATATAGTAAGACGATGAAGTAGCTATATTACTAAAATTGTGCTATGCGTCCGCAAATCATTACGCAAAGTAGAATTTAATACTTTCATGGAATTATCAATAGAAAAGATACATGCAGAAAAAGAAAACGTTGCATTATCATGTTATTCATTTCAAAACTAATCAATGGCGCAATAGCGAAATCAACAAAATCCTCAGTTGTTTTGTAGACGGTTCGGATAAAGTAGCATTAGGGGAGAGTGGGTAGTTATGAGCCACCCTAGCGTTACAGCTTGTAGAAACCACAAAACTTACTCTATGATCAACTTTCTAGGCCTAATCGATAGCTGTGGATATCGGCTACATGTTCTAGACGTTCATTTCTTCAGATTACCATTTTGCTTCGCTATAGAATGAATTTACTGAAAAGAGACGAATTTACAATTTTAAAAAGTCGTCGGGTGTTATGGGCCACCACTAAAAACTTAAGAAAATGTTGCGACAATGCAAATATTATGACACAACGGTCAAATATAAGACTTCACCTAAAGGAAGGAGGCTTTGAATAAAGTATCTCGATAAAATGGTAATCCAGTCGGTATTGATATCTGTTTTGATGGACGGTTGCCCTGGGAAAACTGTAGCTCTAATAAATAATTGAACCTTTTTAGATAAACAATGTCTGGAATGCTTTAAATGTGCACTATCAGTAGACACAGTCGGATATGATAAGTATAAAATCTCACTGCACACTCAGTAAATTCCCCAAATAATGTGTCGTAGGCCTATATTCTGTATCTCATCACTAGAGGTCACGACCAAAATGAGACAAAACATTGGTGGATAGTGAAACACTCTATTATCATCAGCAAGGCATGAGAAATAACAAAAATTACAAGCTGGTATCACAGCCCCTCGATGATTATGAATTGGTTTTAGCTAGGTCTTATCAAATAATAATGTCTATTAGGCCTCTAAAATGTCTAATGGGCCGCCGGAGAAGGCGTAGCAGATAGCACGCCCTGGCTGCAACGCAGGTGCCTGCAAGCTCGAAAGAATATCGTTCATATTGACAGCAAAGACGTCATTTTCAGAAACCAGAAACTTTATCTTCGACGAATCCATGGAGCGGTATCCCTGCACCCGCAGCCAATAAGGATCAGCCGGGTCGTAGCTTTCCGGGGCTTGAGTTACATATCTGAATGCCTGAGCATTCCGACGCCCTCCACGCACAGAAACCAGGAGGAAATCACCTGTCTTGATACGAGCTGGTGCGAAATCAGCAAGTCGCGGGTCGTCATGCAGCTCGGCATGCTTCTCGGTAGCTTCTGGAACTACTCCTTCGTCGCTCGCGCTCATGTTGCTAATTGGCTGATCTTTCGCGGCTAGCTCCATCTGTTCCTTCACTGGCGAGGACGTGAGGACAACGGGAAGCCGCCTGTTGGACCGGCTCCGTTCCCGTGGAGCACTCCGCACCAGCTTTGGCAAGGGTCGAAGTTCCTGTGGCGAGACCAACCGGGTATCGTCCGTGATCACAGACGTCGAAGTAGAAGCCGCGCCACTTTGACTTTCAATGGCGATGTCAGTCGGCTGACCAGGGGAAAAGTCATCATCAGAAAATGCGTGACGGTCGCGAGGACAAATTCCGATCTTCTTGAACCCATTTATGATGGTAGGGATTGTGAAGGCCTTACCAAAGGCACCGCTGATCAGTGGTCCAACATCGCGAATGCTGAGGATTCTCGCGGGATTGGCTTGGTGCCAGCTGCGAACTGCCAGCAGCGAGTTGAGGGGTGGCCCATAACACCCCACCTTCAGTGTCCCATAACTCCCCACCAACAGTATAATTATAAAAATAGCTGGATTGTATACATGCGTAATACATAATATACATGCGTAATACATTCATGCTATTGACCTTTGTTTTTTGGAAGATGATCACCAAAGCTATGTTAATACAGTCAAATTGTCAATTTGTACCCAAGCATGACTATGCTACAAGAAAAAAACACTTGTGCAAAAAGAGCGGTCGATTTTTGAAAAAACAGTAAATTGACTCAAAAAAACAGAGAAAAATAAAATTTCGCTCAGAAACTTCTTATGTACTTAGTTGCGATGTTTTCGTTCATGTACACTTGAAAAATAAATTTCAGGTTGGATAGTTTAGTGTATAGAGGGGTGGCCCATAACTCCCGCCGGCTCATAACTCCCCACTCTCCCCTAAGTAATTTGGTGCGGTTGATTATGTGAACTGTCATCTAAAGCGTTTGATGCAAATCTACATCCAGATTGCAACTAAAACTCAGACCTACTTACAAGAAAAATCTAAAAAGACGGTTCGGATAAAGTAGAATTAAGTAATTTGGTGCGGTTGATTATGTGAACTGTCATCTAAAGCGTTTGATGCAAATCTACTTCCAGATTGCAACTAAAACTCAGACCTACTTACAAGAAAAATCTAAAAACCAAAATGGAACCAAGCTATTTCCGTTGTTTTTTTTCAAATCGAAAATTTCGCTGCGGTCTTTTTTAGCTTTTTCTTTGACCGCTTCCTCTCTTTCCACTTCTTTTCTCCATCTCTGTCCTTCTTCACTTCGTCGAGCGCTTCCTGATATTTTCGTCTAGCATGACGAACAGACCACATCATTTCGTTTGTGATGGTGTTTTCAGAGCCACCTGTATGCTGAATGACATCATATACTATTCGCTAATTAACAATCGTGCTTTCTTTCAGGTTTGGCAACAATAGCAATTGATTGATGGAGAAGCCAGACTCGACTCGTGCATTTCCATGAGAAAGAATTATAAATATCTGAACAACAGTTCACAGCTCTTTCATCATATTTTTGCTTCTAGATGATTTTATAACAAAACACATCAACACGAGATGTCATAGTGAATTCCGCTAACCTATATTGAAAATCATCTTTGACGAGTAACTCTGAATACTGCCGCTTTCTTGCATCAGCAACTGATGTCAAAATATGTCTACTTTCATGGAGAATTGATAAAAGATCTGACATTCCCTCTTTGAAATCGAGGAATTTTTCGTAATAAGAAGTGGAGAAAAAGATGAAATAGCTTTTATGAGTAGAAAATTCAAAAGAGATCGTTCCTGAAGTTTTTCAGCAAAGTCACTTATCATTCTACAGGCTACTCTAAATTCTATCTGTTTGGCAGCAGGCAATTTTATCACGTAACTTAGGTCCAAACCAACGTCCAGCTGGTGACTAGGCAAAAGATTATCTTCATCGCCTAGCTCACTTGTTGTCAGTTTCGTAAGCTTGTTTGAAAAATTCTCAGGCAAACTTAGTTTGACGATCACCTGAAGAAGCAGTGTGAAAATCAAAGCTAACTCTTAAAAAGAAACACAGCCATGTGAGCTTCGCACTGGAAACGTCGAAGGAATGGTTCAATGACATCAACAACGAATTTCGAAAAGACAGAAACTTGCATCAACATCGCTTGTCAGATTCAATTTCACTGTCTCGAAAGATTCTGTCTGAGGCCTCCTGGAAACCGGACGATTCTGTACATTTTTACATGCTCTTAAGCCTCCAAAGAACTCTAATATTCTTACTATGACTTAAGAATTATCCAACAAACGATGCAAGCAGCATTTCAAAGGAAACAGGAAGGATGAATCTTTTTCGGAATTTATTACATCAACATGGTCGTTGATCAAGAGACAATAGTGACGTCCACCAGGCGACTGCTTGAAAATATCATGTCAGGTCTTCAGAAATGTAAATATGCGCTAATTTGATGCATTTTGTTCCGTTACGTATGCACCATGGAGAACATGAAGACCGCAACTCCCTATGGCCAAAAGCTGCGGAGAGTTAGGGCCTTTTTCCTCTTTATGGTCTTGCATCTCTTTCATCAAAACCCAATTTACTTTTTGGGCCATCCATGCTCATCTGCAACAACCTGTTTGTCACATCCAATTTGCCAAAGACATTGAGCAAGCCTTCCCTTAGGTCGGAAGCTTTGGAATAATGTCCGAGAAAAGCAGAACATAAAAATTGTTGGACAATTTTCTCCTGTTTAATATCGAAGTACAAAGCATGGACATCAAATTGACATTTGTGTGTCACTTTATTGAAGCATTCATCGAAACAGACAGTAAACTTTATGCCATCTGTGGTCAACTTATCACATTCCAGATCTTTATCTGGAAAAATTATTTATCTTTTAAAATAATGAATTCTAAAACTTTTCCAGATTTTCGAAGATTTCCAGGACCTGCATGAACCCTGTGTATAGCGCACTATAAGATGCTATGTAGTGTCTAGGTAAAGAGATCATTTCATAATACTTGAAAAGAAATGAGTGAAAATAGGCTTAGAGTGAAGGACACACTGAACGCGGTCAGACCTTTTTTGAAAGTCATAACACTGCATTTCAAGAAAGTCAAAATCAATACTGCAAACATAAAAATCAAAGATAATACCCGTAAAGCTAAAAAAGAAGCAACATAAACAGTCATAATGTACAAATTAAGTAGAAAAATTAATGATAATAATACTGAAAATACTGACAAATTAACAAGAGTCAAAAAAAATATAGCGAAAGATAATTAACATGGCAAAATAAGATTCAATACATTTTCTTTTTGTATACACAAATCCAGACAAAATCTTTTGATGGACAAAACTTCCAAGATGCCGGTACGTAACAACAGGCACCGATTACTTGAAAAGTAATTTACTCGTATTTACAAAATCTGTAAGGGATCAAGCTTTTTTCGTGATCTTATACAAGTAGACTACAGCTCAGGTTCCAAAGTATTCTGTGGCCTATAAACTTGTGTAATTACCGTAAGGTGGGGTAACTTTGGACAAAATCAAAATCTGTGCATTACACCACGTTGCTACTTTCAGAACGATTTAATCGTTATATCATTCAGTGGTAGTGACGAACAGTTCTTCTTCATGTGCCTACATTATATGTTTGCTTCTGACTTGCGTTTCCTCACTTTTGCTCGTTTTCAGTATGTTATAAACTTCCAACATATTACCTACCTCCCTACGTGACATAGGCCTACTGGGTTGTATTGACTTTATCTATTGATTTCAGTGTCCGTGTTGGAAAACGAACCTCAAAATTGCAGGATCGGTGTAGCTGTTGGCGACCATCGACCGACACATGGCATGCTTCATCGATTATGTGAAGGAATGAAGACATTAGGTGGACTTGAAAAAAGAGATGATCAATGATCGCCTTCAATCAATCACAAAATCAACTTGATTTTGAACCATCTGCTCGTATCAATATCAAAACCCATGAGTCTTCAAGGAAGGAAATGCTATGAGTACAACAGGCCCTGAAAAAAGAATTTAGGTATTCCAGGAAGCGCGGCCGCCCTGACACCTTGCCTTGTGTGACGCATTCATGAAGGTTGAAATGTTGAACATAAAACTGAAAATTATTACTCTGACGCATTCCTGCGTGTTTGATTAAGTCATTCATTTCAATGCAAAATATTTGTAGGTGAAATTGTTTTGTCTCAGTGTTTTTCAATATGTATAGTCATCAATTAAGAAGCGCAATTGCGTGCAAGTTGGACATAGCCTACACTGTGTCGTAATCAATTTCCTTGTAAAAGCAGTCATAGGTTTTATTTGGTTTCGAATGGTCTCATATGCTTTGTATTCCATTCACTTTTGTCATATCAGTGACTCATTTGCATTTGTTTTCATATTTGGATTTACAGACACTGTTCATATTATTCTGGCTATGTCGTATCGGTATTTTCTTTCGCTATGTCACATTTGGATTGACAAGTTGTCGCATTTGGGTCTAAAATACTATGTTATGTATTTCTGCTTTATCTGATCTCAAATAAGTACGCCTTCTTTTCTTAACAGAAGTATTGACCAGGTAGGCCTATATCTAAATATTGATGAGTAATTATTATCGTTTTACAGCATCAACCACGAATGAAAGCATAAGTTCTGATGTTAAACGAAAATATCGGTAGAAAGATAGAACGGGAAATCAAGGTAGAAACCAACGTAAGAGAAGCATTATGACTTCATAAACATTTGAAATTTCTTTGCCGGCAACTAAATTTCATAGAAATGTTGCCTAATTCAATGAAGAAAAATATCTAAATTCTAATAATTGAATATGCGTTCACACGCATAAATGTTCCTTCATATTAATGAAACTAGGTTTCCTGCACAAGAATGCTTTTGAGTGACAATAATATGGTAACTTTGGTAACGTAGCCTAATTGACGGAAAATTAACGCTGCATTAAAGGGCAGCAACCCTGTCAGTTCAAATCACAATATAGACAGTGTCAACAAATTATTCTAACAATTAAGGATTCAATTAAAATGGAAATTACATGAACTATTATTCAACTTCCAATCACAACAATTAACAATACCAATTTTTGAGACTATATACGATATGCAACGATGGAAGAAAAACTTCAAACCTAAAGTTCACTTCTTAATGTTGAATTCACTTCAATTCGATCGGACTCATTTATACCAAAATAATATCAGTTCTATAATAGTTCTATAATAGCAGGTCTAGTTAACCTTGGTCGTAGGTTCGAATCCTACCAGCCGCACATCTTTTGCATGGCAATTTGATCTATCGTTTATTTAATTTCATTGTTGTTAATTGCATTCACGACATAGTTTAAGATGCTTTGGTGGACAATCGATCCCCGCTACTTGCTTAATGTCGGCGGTCACAATTGCGACGTGTTATTTATTCATTGATTATTATTGCCTTGACAACTGATGTGTGGTGGTGAGGGTTTGATCCTGCCAATTGACAGAGTCGCGTAAGTGGCTCGTAGCTCAGTTGGTTAGAGCGCAGGTCTAGTTAACCTTGGTCGTAGGTTCGAATCCTACCAGCCGCACATCTTTTGCATGGCAATTTGATCTATCGTTTATTTAATTTCATTGTTGTTAATCATAAATATCTTAAATATCAGTGTCACTTATACCGTCAATCTTCAATCGCGCTCGCTGGTGTGTTGCCGTATACGCTGTTGTGTTGTTGTTCGCTGGCAGGCAGTATTTGTTGTTACTTTTGTAGGTAAATCACACCGCGAAAGCCCGGAGTTCTTCTAACAGCTGCTTAAGATGTCCTATGTGTTGTTGATCGTAGTTGTTGTTGCATCAATTTCTCATCGTTTCTAATTTATACAAATTTTTGAGACTTGACGATAAAACCACTTTCTTTTGAAAATTAAAAGAGTTTCCTTTAATCTCTGCTCTTTAGCTTTCAACCCGACCACATTTCGTTCTTATCACGGAATTTTTAATCTCTTTTTCAACATGGACCATTAATCAGTTTTCATGATATCATTTTTATCGTCACTTTTTCTTTCATCAACAACGTTATTCGCACATTGAATTTCTTTCCTTTGTCAGTTTATTAATAGATTTATTCGCATCTCATCTCTCTCTCTCTCAGCGTTTGATTATTTGCTGACCGCTAATTTTCTTTTCTTTTGTTCACGAGATACTGAATATCTCGTTTACGAAACGAAGATGGCGTAGGCTGACCGGTTACAGATATACATGTACACAAGAAGTATGAACTGTGAACATGAGAACGCACATGGGAACGACGCAGGGAACGGCACATAGGAACAACGAGGATAGGATAAGGGTACATGGGTTAGATTGAAACGAACAAGCGTTAGATACATTAACACAATAGACTATACGCGACATGCAGTTATCGGAATTGAAATTTCTGCTCTGGAATTGGAATCAAAAAATTTCAGTGGAATTTTTCCCGCTCTGGGTTAGACTAATTAAATGAAGTCAAATTAATGATTGGAAGTCTGTTGTTTCATAATCATCATAGCTGATTATTCATGTCGGCACTCGCATGTCCTGCTGTCATCAGTGATTGAGTTGTAAAAATCTTGTCGATCCCCTTTATGGGTATCGCCAGGGTCAGCAACTACGACGTGAAGAATTGCTATTGTTTGTGAACAGGTGCAGAGCATTCGAAAAATTCTGACCTCAACTGAGGGAAATGATGACATCAAATGACTGAGTGTGAGAGTAATACAAATTGGAAGTTTGCCAGTGAACATATGGACCGATCTAGATACAACACATATCTTGGAGCTGATGACACAAGCATTCTTTTAAATCCAAACTCGAAAGAGCCAGGCTTAAGACAGCAGAAGATATTAAGTTGTGTGCAGTTAACTGTTAAAAACATTGTCAACGAAAAATCAAGCAAAAGTGCTAATTGAGTAACACTGTACCAAATTCTGTCAAAATTCGAAAAAATGATATCATCTGAAAGCTTAACACAAGCCTGATTCAATAATGCTGATAATCTTAATTTTCTGCATTCCGTAGTTTTGTCTGTAGGCATCGGTGAATGATTTGACCGAAAATTCAGACTTTTAAGTCTGCTGACCACAACTGACCAAACAGAACCTATACGCTCTGCCAATTTAAGGTACTATACGCAAACATTCACATGACACGATTTTTAAAATTGAGCATCTTCATCATTGAAAAATCTAGTCAGATTTTTTTAATAGTAATTTTTTGGAACAATTTGTTAGTACTGTATCTCTTTGAAAATTCAACGAATCTTAAAATCTTCACATGATGAAGCTGAATGACAGCTCACATTGTCTGTCAATTTTCATTAAAACATTCTATTGTATTCATATTAAAATCCTTCATCAAGGAAAACGCTCAGTTTTCTCATGTAAGGCCTAGTGACCACAACTGACTACTTAAGAAAGCAAAATATATGCCCAAATAATCTATGGAACATAAGGTTTCATATGGCATATCGTTTATTAAAACTGAAGCAGGACTTCAACACGATTTTGTGCAATTTGAGAGTAATGTTTTCAGATAAATGCTAGCGGGAATAGTATGTTACATGTATTGCGTATGGATAATGATAATCACACTACAACCTGCAGTGGACGGATTATTGATTCAAGTGAGATAACAACAATCAGCTGTCAACAATCAATAGTATAGTCACACACTAAAAAAAAGTAAAAAAGCGATGGGACCTTGTTTGAGGCCAGTTTCATCGCACTCATTGATTGCAAAACATCTGCTTAAATTAATGAAGTGCTTCTCTTCACAAGCAACATTTTCAAACACAGTCGCATATTCGGACCGTTTGATAAACTAAGTAGTGAGGGCAACTAAATATATCTGTTAACTGACCTGAAATTGAATGCATAGGCAATTAAACTTCAACTTACGAATGCGAAACGCATCATCTTGTCATGTTTGAACCAGGCATCTGATAGTGGCTTCGTGATAATTTTTCTGATAGCCAATGCATTGGTTAAATGCATGTTAAATAGATTATCACGTGAATAATGAAAATATGGAAAGCACAGTTAAAGCAAAGAAAGAGTTCATTATTTTAGAAGTTCAAATTAAATATTGAATTCAATGGTATCCTTTAATACCTGAGAAGATGGGACAGATATGAATGTATAACCTGAAATGCCTCTACTTCAACCAATTTAAGGATTCATCAACTGCCTTGGTTTACATCTCGCAGAATCGACACAACTGTATAACACATGTTGAATAGAACATAAAACTTTACTTTCGTATCCGTCATAGAGTAACTCTGGTGACCAATGTAACTAATTTCCTCTCACCTCAATGGATTTCCTGATTCTGCACTGTGGCTGCCAAAACTCCTTTAATGTCACCGTGAGGTGTCACTATATACTTCACCTAGTTGTTTGTGATGTATTAATCTCAATGTATCCGACAGAGACTCCCAGGAAACGTTTGCATTTGACGACAATTCTGGATAAACGCCGAAATCATAAAATTTAAAAGCCTGATATGAATTCCTACTAGTGGCCTGACAAACGTTATTCAAACATTTTCATATTCAACTTTGACGGGTTTGGGAAAAGATCACACCATGTTGACATATGTCTTTTCTCGGAAGTCAATTAACAATTAAGCAGCTATACTAATTTGTAAACTACATGCGGGATTTGGAAAAGCAAATTCCGTTGAACAACTCACCCTTGGTGATTTTCAACATACATTTCTACTTTGCTCCACTCTACAGATAAAGCGTGACAAATGGATCATTCGATCTTGTTTGTTGACGTCAATTGAAGTTTTTTTTTATTGTATTTATATCATTTCACCATGGCACTGTTAGTAACTGAGTTTCAAAAATCTTGCATCTGATATTTGGAAAATTCTTATTTTGAATCAGTTGCTGTCAACACTATTGGGCCGATGCAAATTTGGTCTCTTTTATATAACACTGGCTGATTTGCCTCATTGATAAGCAAAGGAAAGAAATTGAATCAATAAAAAAATGTACATATAAACCAAATTGAATTTTTGTTCTTTAAAATGTCTCAGTTTTTTTATTTCACGACTGACGATTTTTCTCTGGCATAAAATATGTCTATCACGTACGGGCAAAGTGATAAAAAATTGCTGTTCAGGTTTCTGAAGTAGGAAGATAGGAGTAAATCGATGACACGAAAGAAAGAACTGAACCGTGTGTCTTAATAGCATTATTTAACCATCAGATTTTTGTAAGTAATCCTTTTTCAACAAAATCAAAAATCTGACAACCAATATATTCTAAGATAACACAGGTGTCAATTTGATTAAATGATAGTTAACAATATTTTGAAGACCAAATAAGGGAATAAAATGATTATTATGCAACTTTTAGCATTATTGTACGATTTTCAAAATTGTCCCAAATGAAGGGCCCGGCTACGCGCCTGATTAATAAATGAATTCATTTACTTGCATTGTTCCACACCTGTCCAAAATCAAAACTTCTCTTAAAAAGGCTGAAATACCACAATTTTCTACAAATTCATTTGATGTGCATAGCTGGCACAAATTCCGGACCATATAAATTATGTCCAAATTCTATCGTTCTTATTCCTTCAGGTCTTGTCGCATATAACTGCTTCATGTATCGTTCGAGAATTGACATGATAAATTTTTCAATTTCAAACAAGCTATTATAAACTCGCATCCGTTTTTGTGGGCATTAGAAGGAGGTCAAAGTATAACTAAAACTACTTAGAACGTACTTAAAAGAAGGAAAAGAGTGTCTGCAAACTGTCATTACATGTTCAAAAAGAGATAAATATTTTCATCATAATTGAGGAAGCGATGTACTTACATGCGTAGGACCTATATGTCGAGAAGTTAGACAGTCACCGCTACAAACACATTAAATGAAATATCTCTTTCTATAGTTATTGATTGCGATTGTTGTGTTTTGTGTACTATGCTGGATATATGTAGTGGTCATCAGACTGGTGCCAATTACTCATGAAATGTAATTGATTGCAATTACAAATTACATCTCAGTCAATGAAATTGATTCCAATTACAATTTGCATCTCATTCAATGTAGTTGATTACAAATTTCTGTTTTTCTTTAATTGCATTTGAATTAATGTGCTAGTGCAAAATTACCGGTGTTACATCGTACGTTTTCTCATAATTTCTTTTTCCTTTTCAAAGATTACATTACGATTTCTCCCCGCAAAAACAGACCATGCTTGGCAATGATATTAAATTTCCGCATTTCTCTTTTTCCGCCAGGCATTTTCGCCACACATATCTGTCAAGATTCAAACTGAAGATGTAATACTTAGACAAAGAGACTGGTGGATCATAGGGAGCTCATTAAGATTGCACCTCAGTTAAAGTTTCAATTGATTTGATCCGGGGCTTCTAGAAGAAGTCATTTGCCTCTCCTATAGAAAGAAATTGTGCTATTTTCTTATTTTTTCTCATTCCACATCTTATTTTAAGGAATTGTTGCAACATGACTTTCTGTAAAATACATATTAGCCTATATATGTTTATGTTTATATATATGTTGTTAAATAGGATCATGCAATTGTCATAGGGACCTGCGGAGCTTCGAGATTCGATTCGAAAAAAATGAATCGGTTCGCGTCGACTGGCCAAAACTTATTTCAACTGATTTATTTTGATTTGTAGCCTCCTGTGCTTGGTAGTTACATTGCAATCATGTTTGAGATGCTGGACTCTCGTTATTTGGAAGTGGCCAAAAGGGTCGGTTGATGAAGTGTATGTTTAATAATTACGATGTCGATTTTTCTGACCGAGTCCGATATGCATCTTGCAAGTCTATGGGACATGCCTTTCAGACTGTCTTTCGTCAGGCCTGCTTGCTAAAACGGTGAATTATATTATATATATGTGCATCAGTATCTGCACCATCCAGTCTTTTTTGATAGTGCTCCTCAGACTTCTTCTAATGAGACCCCTCAAATGACTTTTCTTAATGAAACTTCATGCTCTTAACTCCTGTAACTTTTGATTCAACTTATTGCATGCAATCTTTGAGGTAGGCCCACAGTAGCTTCAGAGAAAGGGGAACATTCTATCTCGACTGTATACGGCCAAATCTCACCCAGAAAAAAATCTAGTCTACGCACCAACTTTCGATGATCGCTTCAAAACAGTGAAATTTGTTCATTTTTAGTGATGGACTAATTTATTGCGCTGACTAGATTCTCTTTCCTGTTAATATTTTGTTTGTGGTAGAGATATCTGTTTATAGTTGATAGAAGCGAAATGTTCTTCTTATCATGAATCAGCTACATTTCAGAGATGAAATTCATCAGGATTTAAGTGCAGGGCGATTGATGGAGGATACATTTCTAATCCCGCGTGAGATTCAAAGATATTTTCCTAGAAACAAGAGGGCGCAAACCTACTCCCTATCAATTTGTCTGCTTATTTCTTTATGAGTGCCAAGGTGTCGACCTCTTTCAATAGCCATTTACATTACTATGTCCTAAAGAGCTTTCGATATATAGCTGGGTAAGTAAATCGCGCACTGAAATAAGCTCAAGTAAGCCTATCTAAGTTTTAAATGATTCGACTCAAAAGTTGCCGATTCGCAGGTCCCTATGTCAACATCTTGATTCATCAAAAAATATTGCAAACTTGGTGCTTTGGAAGTGTGCCCCTGATCAGATACATACTTCATATTTTACACTAGCATTTGGAGGTGTGAAAACCTCTGTATACCCATCGTCACCTGCAATAACATCGGTACCTAAGACTTCTGTGCCCTCTGATTTATTACTGCTTCTTCGCGCTCTACTCAGCATCTGATCCAGTTTCTGGCATTTCATGGCAGCATTAGTCAACAAGTCTCACTTACGCTTCCTGTCTCTTTCTTCTTGTGGCATGGTATCCAGGAATAATTTTGATACAGAGCACTAATGAGGAATATGACTTGTCACAAATCTTAGAACTACAGGAATTGAATACAAACGGAATTAAGAAAATATATTAGCATATTAACTTTAAATTCAAGAATGCTCCAACTTTCTTGAAAGGATCGTAGTTATCAAAAGTTGTAGGAGGAGTCGAATGACATAGAATAAAAGTGAAAGCTATGCACAAAATATGCGGATGGAGTAGCACGTGCGATGGCAAGGACGAGAATGAAATTAATAAGTTCGAGTTGAGATTTGCATTCGATGATGACTAAGACACCTTTAGCGTTGGTCACAATTATCAAGATCATATTGCTTGTCATAATCCCAACTTTTAGTCTCAAGCAGATCTCAGGTAGCTGTGAAACACGTTTCTGGGAATCCTAGTTGGTCGCTTCGGTCCTGGATTCCCTGAAAGTGAAGAAATCAACTAGGATTCCCTGCAAGTTTGCGTAACGGATTACATTCCTGAAACTTTCAGACGTGTCCTGTTTTAACAATCAATAATGAAAGTCATCTCAACATGTTAATAACTAAAAGCATTTGGGTTACTCTACTTCGCAGTTCTTGGCAAATACCCTGATAACCGCATCAAATGTGGTATGCAAATATTTATTGACATCCTAGTTGTAGGACTATTCAATTAAGAATGCGTAATGTGCTGTCCATTGCCCAGCCAGAAGAGGCGTGCGCTGTAGGACATTTCATAAATCGTCAAAACCTAATAAATATAACAGCCGATTTTTTATTTCAATCACTTGCATTGATAAACGAGTATAAAATGTGTTGAATTTGCAATAGAATCACACCTGACAAAGGGCAAAACAAATAATGACAAAATGACTGAATGAGGCTGACAGCACGACTAAAGTAAAGGTCAACATGACAAAAAGTCATGTTGTAAATATGTAAAAAAGGCCTGCTGTCAATGTAATTGATTACAATTACAAATTACTCAGTTTTTCTTCAATTGCAAAATTACCGGTGTTACGCAATACGTTTTCCAATCATTTCTTTTTTTCCTTTTCTAAGATTAATTAAGATTTCTCCCCCGCAAAAACAGACCTAGCATTGCGATGATATTAAATTACTGCATTTCTCTTCTTCCCCCAGGCATTTTCGCCATACATATCTGTCAAGATTCAAACTGAAGATGTAATACTTAGACATCGAGGATGGTGGATCATAGGGGAGCTCATTAAGATTGCACCTCAGCTAATATTTCAGTTGATTTGAACCGGGGATTCTAGAAGAAGTCATTTGCCTCTCCTATAGAAAGAAATTGTGCTATTTTTCTCATCTACATTTTCTGATCAGCATTATGGATTGGGGTGGGGGAAGAATATCACGATGTAGGTGCTTAATTTTGGTCGTTAATTCAATTTAATTTAATTTCTCGAATTAATTTTGGCAAAAAGGTTTTAAACTTTAAAAATATTAACCGCAGTTGTGCAACCGTTACACATCTATTGTAACATATTATCGACGAGGAGAGTGAAGCAATTGAAATTGCGTGCTTTATGAACATTCCACAGTGCTGCATGTAAAGTAAATGCAATTAATTCTCAATTACATTGGTAAAAAATGTAATTGATTACAATTAAATATTACTCAACAGAAAATGTAGTTGACAACAATAGCTAATTATAGTGATTGTAGATGCATTTACAATTACAACACATATCTGGTGGTCATAAATCGCACTTAAATCAAGATTTCCTTGTCCTATCCCGTCCGATACAAATGAATATCATATCTTCGTGAAACAGCCATCGAGCGCAATCTGCATGGTTGACTTGATCTTTTTGACATCTTGACCATGTATTTATTGCGCTTATTGCATTTGCTTATCTAGTACTTTCGGTGCCGCTTACCTTTTATCATGATGCCTTCGGGCTTCAATGTACTGGATAAATCTAGATCTACGTGCAACATGTACTTTATCTGCATGTTGTAGATGCATACAAATGTACATTTATCAATTGTTTTATTTTTGATTAATTCCATTCCAATATCAATTTGTTCACGAGCATCAAAATGTGCGTGTGGCTAGTTTTTCCTGCAAAATCTGGTCACTTAAAGCATATGGGTCACACGTTTTCAATACTATAACCGACCGATTCAACCGGATATTTTCTTTGTGAACCCGCCAAAAGCATGCTTCACAAATATTACCATCACCTAATTACATCTAAAGGCTGGGTTTGCTTCGCATAGGGACGTCGGCAAGAGTGATAGGTGCTGTAATTCAAGAATTTCCTTTTTGCATGCAGGTGTAGGAACTGTTGCATTTTTAAAAATTCAGATGAAATACGACTTTACCAGAACCATTTTTACTCAAATTGATTTTCATATGAAAATTCTCAGTTTTTACTACATTTCCAGATTCAGGAGAAATGTTGATGTTTAAGTAATTTTTCAATAAGTGAAGTTAATCAGTGATTCTTTGTTGATAGTATATGAAATTGGTTAAGCTTTAACGCTTTTTAAGCGTTAGACAATCTGAGTCAAGGTGTCTGAGGAGTGCGCTGTTTTCAAATGTGCATGAAAAGAGAATGGATACCGGTACTTATTGTAACTTTTGCGAATAAATTCCTTTCATTTGACTTGCATTGTATAGCATGTGCAAGTGTGTGAGTATCAGATATGTTTAGTTGTTCATGAACAATATTTGTGTAGTGTATATTTAGCAAGTTGCTTTTACAACTTTAAAATTATGAAACATGTACAGTATCAGATTAGTTGACACTCGTACTTTCCACGTGATACAAGCATTTTTGCTTTTATTTTCGCTTTGGACTTAGTATCTCCTGAGTTCTTTCGATCATGAATGGACATTTCCGATTCACATTGAACTTTAAAGCAGACGGATTATACAAATTTGAAGGCTGCGACCTGGTTTAGAGCCAGGTTCACTTTCTGTCGCTAAAATCACGTACCTTGTGCATGTATATATTTACTCAGTCTACCGCTAGCACAAGGTATGAGACATGGAGATGCTTGCATTTGGTAAGTGTATAGACTCATAGATATGCATGTATCATATGATGCAGTACGTCTATGGGTAAGTGTTTGAATTTGAATAATTATAGTGGTGAAATATGATGTATCCTCGGCTTTCTTCTCTTTCTTAACAACAATCGACTACAATTCTTAATAATATTTTCGATGAAAAATGCAACTGAGGAAATTTGAGTTGAATCACAAAATTCACAAGTGTCTAACATTGATTCATCTTGATATCTACCCGTTTTTATTTTCCCTTGAATAATTCATCCAGAAGAATATGCGGAAGTAATTTGTCTAAGATTTCTATCACGCCATTATCACGTTGATGATATTTGCAAGGTAATGCTTTGATCACCGTTTAATGCTGTGCATCCTCTTAAAGTTAATTGCAGTATATTTTCTGGCAGCATTCGACTATTGTAAATACAGGGTGGCCCAGATATAGCTTACTAGTTTTAAAAGCGTGTGGCTTCAAGTAGAACAAACATATTCTAATGCAGCATGTGTCATTTTAAAGGTGAAGACACCCAATTTGTTCTCCAAAAATACATCTTGACCTATCTTAAATTCTTTTTTCTTTGCATGCTCTAAAATATTTTGCCATTTTCTATAAAAGTCAATTTTTTATACCAGACCTGCTAGAAAGAGCGAGGGAAGTAACAATTTAGCAAACGTAAGAAGTAGCAATTATCTACTCAATTATGTATGTTATATTTTCTATTAAACTCACTATTTTTCACATTCAAATTTCAATGAATAATCGATCAAAAAACTCATTGCAAGATTGAAGCGCGAGTCAGTGACATTTCTGTTCAATGATGAGTGAAAGATTCACACCACAAGAACGTTCTCTGATCGCAGCCTGGTATGAGGTGCAAAGTTCCCCGATAATCGTAGAAAGACATTTCCGATAAAGGTTTGACCGCAGCTCAAACGTTCCATCTTCTGCTTCGATTAAGTCCATTCATCAGAGGGCATCCAAACACGGAACGCTTCAAGATCTCCCGAAGTCAGGGCGACAGGCATCGAAACCAAAAAAGGTAGTGTTTACAAATGAGAACTTTGCAGGCCACCCCAAAACACCAACAAGATGAGCATCTCGTGAGCTCGGTCTTTCAGGGTCAACTGTGCAAAGGATCGTCCATCAAAAAACCAGTACCCTTATAAACTCAAACAACCGCATGACCTGACGTCGGAGCATCATCAAGAGAGCAAACAATTTACGGAAGACTTTGTCCAGGCTTGTGATTGTGCTTTTGCGTTACGTTATTAGGCTCTAAAAATGTTTCAACTTTATCTCAAGTGGCTTTAGATGCAGGCATTCAACTACTTAATGGAGTTCTGTGAACGAACAAGATCAACTTCCATTTCAATGGTGAGATCAACAAACACAACTGTTGCTATTAGAGCTTCAACTACCCAAATTTCAAAATAAAGGAACCCTCTTCTGTTAGGGAGATTTCTGATGACATCAGAACAAGTCGTAGAGATGAAAATGACGGAGGACCTATCGAATGATAGTCAACATGAATCATGTTGAATGATAGCATTGCTGCTTAATTTAATTAAATTTTTCTGTCGAATGCTTTGTTTTATCTTGTATCCTTTATTTTTTTAATGGAAAATTGTAGCGAAATGATGCAATATCTTATAAAACAAGTCATAGTAAATGAAATGGGACATCTTTGGCTTTAAAATGACATATCATATAGTGCAATAGGTAAACCATAACTCGAGTTAGATGGATTTGAAAATAGCAAGCTATATCTGGGCCACCCTATAGTTAATAATTTCAAAGTGCATTATATATGAATATCAAAATGTTCAGATGGTGGCTGCAGGTTGCCGTCTTTAGTCAAGGTTGGTCAAAAGCGCTTCCCGATCGGATGTCTATTGTACATTCATGTTTCTGGAGTAATGTCACTTTGTCCGATGAATCATGCAAAAGGCCTGCGATTTTACCTTTGATTATCAATTAGACCAAATAATTGGTTGACTTGGTCACTGATTCCTGTCTTTGCAGACCAGCAGGATCCATTTACGACGCCTTTTATCATGCTTTATCTCATTTGACACGATAAAGATTGAAAATCGTCCATTATGAAATGCATTTGGAACACTGTATTATCAATATTTTGGATGTTGAGAGTCTCTATCAGAAGTGGTGCCGCATACTTAATTCTGACTAAGAATGAGTCCTTAAATGAGATTGACTCCAAAACTTCAGAGATCATCATGTGATTAGTTCCCGAGCGCTTTCGTGGCCTCCTGTCAAGGGTGGACGGCCAAGTGTGAACACGCAAAAGAGATAACTGAGAAATACCCAATTATTCATGTCACCAGTGATGCCAACCAATTAATGCCGCTTGATAAAGACAAATAATGAAGAAACTCTTTATGTACACATAAGACAGGTCTCCTCACAGCTATGTACAGTGCTTCCAATACAGGCAACGAATAACGATATTTACCAGAAGAAAAAATAGAAAAATATGTGTAAAGTGGACAGCTGAAAAAAGTTATAATCGAGTATTTGTCGAACGATAGAACTTTGAGGCGCTATTCTAGATCACGGTGTTGTCTTTTTGTCCTCAAGCCACTTATGAACATGCTCTCTCATTCGGACCCACAAAGTCCTCTCCACGAACGACTTTAAGGACTAAGTGGATCCTTGAGAGAACGAACAAGAAGTGTGGAGCACACAACAATGGGTTTAGCAGAAGGAAAGCTGATACACATTTCAGAATTCAAACGTCGTTGAACTCTGGTGCAACGTAAGCTAGCGATGAATCGTAGACGAAATATGTGATTGCTATTGTGTTGCTTATCTTCGATTTTAGAGCTGTTGATAATTTTTTATAGATAATTTTCTGCGTCTGTTGAAAGCGAGATAACGGCAAAAAAGGAGACTATTCTACAGGGTGGTCCAGAAGTAACCGTCCAATCTGTTTCATATAATTTAGGGTGCTATTCATGCAGCACTGTCCGGTGAATTCTAGGTATTATTGTCATACTGTTGAAATATGTCGGGAAATAGGAAATTCCACATTAAATTTTATGGCCTCTTTCTCCCAGACTAATAATCTCTGAAGAATCACACGAACGGAAATCTTTTAAGTTAATATATAAGGACGAAAAACTTTGATAGAACATTGTGACGATAACAAAATCTCTGCATGAGTGTGAGTCCAGGAATAATTATCTTAAAAATGAAAAACAATCAGCTCCTAGTAGAGTTTCTTCTATAATGTATAGACATTTTATGTTACTGCATTGTCTTTTGAGTATAAACCTTTTTGCTACTTAAATATAAAGGCAATTTCATTATACATGCAAGTATTTTACATTTCAAAGATTGTATGGGTATATCATGGAATATTCAAGTACAATTTACTATTCCAATCAAATTGAATTTCAACAACATGACAGGAATGCTTAGAATTCATCTTGTCGCATAATTAGAGGATAATAAAGCATTAATGCAGTGAATAATACTCTTAATTATAAAGAAACATGGTCGACGGTTATGTATGGCCCTCCTGTATATGCCCGGTACTGTGAATTGCGGCATCAGATTATTGTACGAGAATTTTCGTTGATAGAAAGTGAGATTGCGGTATCAAATATGAGTCTTCTGGAAATTCTCAATATATTTTGATAACATGTCTATATCTTATAAAATCGATGTCGAGTCCTTCATAAGAACTTCAGAATGTTTTTCAATGTTGACGAAAGAGACGTGTAGCACATTTTTTTAGATGACAAGCCATGTTTTCTATGAAAATGTTGCCATTGGAAACTTCTCTCCTGATTTCTTATTTGAATAGCCTGTAAATATCTAAATCATAGGAACGACGAAAATACAGTACATGCAAATAAGTCAATATCCTATATATTCATAGATTCATATTCGTGTGAATGTTTGTGGTGAAAAAACATGTCATCAACTCAGTTAGAAGAATTCAAGGTTTATGAGGTTGGTTGAGAACCAGGTTGACGTTATGTCGTCAGAATTGCGTACATGTAGCTTGTGCATGTACATATTTACCCTTTCTGTCGGTAAATAAGGCATGAGAAGTCAAAATGCCTGAATTTGGTAAGTGCATAGCCGCTTATATGTTATCATTATGGAGTAAGCGTTTGACTTTGTAAAACTGTGACATCATTTTAGAAATTGCATCAATTTACGTGTCTCTTTCCAAATTCTAAAAAGAAGTGTTTAGGTTACTTGGCAAAGTAAAATTTTTCAATTGCAACAGTAAGATCGATGTATCCCCTACTTTTTTAAATTTAATGTCGCTACGATTCTCTAATGAACGATAATTGCTAATATTTTATACGACTTATCCTGATGTATGGTTTCAGCACATTTTGTAATGTCCCTGAGTATCTTCCTAGTCATTGGTGAAAATCTTCATGACACATTATTATTCTCAGCAGATCTAATGTGTCAACGAATGTTCGGAAATGTCTTGTTGTTTCCATTGCATCCCTTGAGATCATTTTTCAATGAACGAGTCAGTGAAAGGACCAGAAATCATTGTGAACTGAAGCGCCGGTAACAGAAAACATTCGATTTATCTTCTATTAAGTACTGCAAATAGCGCTTTCTGCTCATTGGTGCAAGTGTCTTATTTTGTTTATTTTGCAAGCTTTTTCACTTCTGTAATGTGCTCACCGCCGTTGTGGGACAATCAAGAAGTTACTATTATTATTAAACTAGTTAATTGAAGAGATCTGATCTGTGGTTGATTAACATGTCGACATTTGGACTGAGAATAGCAATACGTCATTTCAACTGATGGCACTGTTTGATACGGATCAATCACGGGAAAGTGACGATGAAAGGGTGATGTGACGAATTATCCACCAAGCACGGACCTGTAAACTGCGAATGCTTAACATCATAGAAATAATACGCATGTCTGTTGTACTAAAACTGCTGAAAACGTTGGTTAAGGTTTATTAGGATAGTCGCCTATCAAGAAATTCACCCCAAATATCAAAGTCTATCTGAAGACCGTTTAACCTACGCCATCGTCACAAACCTTGAGATACGGGTAAATGGGGACATTATCTGAGTATATACGCACATGCAGATACCCATTAACAGCGCGCGTCCATCTCTTCATGTTTCTGAGTCACTTGAAATGTCGCGTGATATCACAATGTTCCCGCTAAAATCGATGACTGCACGCACACATGCATTCACGTGTTTGCCTCTAATATACAAACTGGAAGTCCTATTCATAAGAAATTTGTTTTGCAAGTAGAATTGGGCTATAACTTCACGAACTCATACATGCGGTATCAAATTCCGTAGCGATCTGCTGAGTTTGACGATTCCCAAGATAGAATTCAGTAAACATTATCAACTTTTATCAAAGAAAAATTTTGAGATTATTTGAATTAAATCTTTTTAAGTACTGAATGATAAAGTTAGGATCAACCGACATGCATTTGAGCAATCTCAAATTATGGAATTAAAATGCACTTAATTTCAATGATAGAATAATATCTCGCCGATCTGCTAAAACATGAAATCTATTTTGCTATCATCTATCATTATGATTTTTGCATATCATCATGTCTACTTTTATGCCTTCTTTGCTCTGTTTCCTTTGCACTGATCTTTGCATTGATCACGTAAATGACGTCATTTATTGAATTGCTAAATAACATTAATTTTATAGTTTTTAATGCTAAATATTTTGTAAAATGAATTTGTGCTCTGGTCGAGGTACCTGATCGACGAAATATCATTCTACTATTGAAAATAAATGCATTTTAATTCCATACTTTAATGTTAGTGGGATGGATGAAGAGTCTTCATCACTTTGATGAAACTCCGGCTTCTGGTATCACTAACTTCACTTGAGAAAATAGTGGTACCCACTAATTGGTAATGCAAAATAGATGAACGAAACTGAAAGCTATATTTGATGGCTTCCTATACAACTTCACTATTCGGACATTCTATAAAGAATATTCTCGCTTCTCTCTTGAAAGCTAACGATATGCTTATCACATACAGATATTCACAGATTGACGGACCAGTCAGATTGCTATCAGCAGCTCAATAAAAGTCTGATCTAGTTATAAAAATTATAGTGAAAATAGTTAAATAATAGTTAAAAGTTAAAAATAGTTAAATAAAAGCATTTGGTTTAATTTGTACTTTAATTTCCAACTTTCGATAGGTCGTTGAAGGCCTACCTGAACCTACACTATGTCTGGTGTGTACTGCTGTGCACTTATTAACCATTTTCTATAAAAGTTCATCAACTACCCACAATGACATTTCAATATAAGGCATTTGACGAGGATGTCATAGTTGATAAAGAAGCAACGAAGAACACCGCATTCATACGAGAAATATTCGTACATGCTTCCAGCGCTATGGCCTTGTGGTAGTGTGCTCGATACTGGTCGGGTCAAACCTAAGACTTTTAAAATAGGTGCACTCTGTATTCTTGCCAAACAGTCAGAACAAAAAGAATGGGAGTGGGACAAATAACAACTCGGCCACATCGAAGAACAGCTCCGTGCCTAATGTTCTAAACAACGTTCATTCGTTTATTTACTTCCACAGTATTTCATTATTCGTTCTAAAGATATGGTGAGACAACTTCAGCTTCGAGATCGGAATTCACTGATTAAAACCTTCACGCATTGGAACAGACTGTCGGGTCAAGCTATACGCGGGTGTCCTATCATTTGATGAAAATCCTTGAATAGGCCTGAGAAAAGATAACACATGTAATAACACACTTCCTTTAATCAAATTCAGTTTGCTTGTTAAACTTCACGTTGACTGCAAATAATTCAACACTCGATTGGTGAATGACAAAGCGAAGATAGGAGAGAGACAGGAGGTAATGTAATCCTTAAGATAACTTACATCAATTTTTCCGCTCTCTACGGGAAAAGGTCAGTAATTTCAAGTGACCGGATTTGTTACATATAATTATGTTAAATCAGAGAAGAGAATTAATTAATTAAGCTTAAGACAGAGAATTGTAAGATTATTTTCATTTATTTACCTCCTACTTCGATTCTGAAATCATAAAATTATCGTTTTCTAAGGATGTCATCTCAAGATGCACTGGTTTAGACCGTCAAATCTATACAAGATGCTGTTATCACCCAGGTGTTCTATGCATGCAGTTTATGAAATATAAAGTTGTCGGAAATTTAGAATAGAAGAATTTGCATATTAGTTTGGGCATAAAAGGTGCATCGCTAGTTTGTAATCAACTACATCTCAGTCACTTGTTTTACCAAGAACTTGAATATGCCAAACATCGGTGAGTTCTACATGGATTTGTAGAAACTTAGGTAGAATATGAGCTGTTTCTTCCACGTGTGACGTTTTGAAAATTGCTCCGTTCTCTTATCAAATGCAAAGAATTTTCCATTTCACTCCGCCAATTCTAAATTATAATTTGTTAAGAACAGATGTGTAAGTACATGTAGATATGTGAGGAACTGCATAAAATAGTCGATTTTCAGTATTCATGAGAATCAGACCTAGGAATATAGAACAATAGCTCAATGTTTTAGCATGTCTTTTGGTGATCAAGTATTTTGTGTTATTTTACTTCTTCAAATAATGACTAGTAATGCAAGATTGGCTTATACAAATTAATAAAATGTATTGGCTTTGATAACATTTAACCAGTCATCACAAGTGTCATTTATTGGTGCTCAGATGGATTTGACTGTCACCAATTGTAATGTACGTTGCATGCATTAATGCTTGTTAACACCTCATATGACTCGTCAAGCCTGTGCGAGCAGTAAGCAAGCAAGAAGCGTATATATTCTTGATAATAAAAATCGAAAACATGGCAAAACTTAACAAAATACGAAAAATAATGAATCAGTAAATTGAAGACACAGAAATACACATGTACATGTGCACAGAAGCTAATCAAAGTTAAGTAACTTGTACACACATGGGAAGAACGATTCAGATCCACGTGCAGTTATTGCTATTGGTTGACTCAACAGCCCAGTTCTTGTAAGGCGATTCGGTACAAGTCCATACAACGGATAATTTGGGTATTGCTCAGCCTTACGCAACACGTTCTTTGTTTGACAATTCATTTAGTGTTCACGCAAAAGTCTCCGCATGTTCGAATTCCTCACCTTCTACACGCATCTACACCTATTTTGCAGAACACGTTCCATCAGTGTGCGTGCACGTTTCTTTTGAGAGTATACTACCTCGGCCCAACAACCAATCTGATATAATAATAATAGTAAAAAATGAATCTTGACTAAATCTACCGGTGTACGTATTTCATTAACCCTTTCATTCTTAAATTACTTTCAAAATTAGCTTTTCTTGATTTTTTTTCAAATGCAACTTACGAGTGTTCCAGGCGTCGCACGAGGTAGGGGGTGTCATTGACCCTCTTTCTTTTGGTTATAATATTGCTGTTATAGGATCAACATGTCCCAAAAGATGAGGGTCGAAATGTCCTCAAAAGGAGACAATGTGCATGAAGGGGTTAGTTGTATAATTATTCCTTACTGCAAGTTGTTGTATGTTGGTCCACATATAACTGCCACAAATGACCATAACCATACGATGAAGATGTGATAATGCCATTTAGCTTTTCTTTTAAGTGCTCCATAAATTCTACGTTAATTGAAACCACTGGTGATCTTGAACAAATGTTTTGGATAAACGGTGTCAATTCGGAAATCTGCTTGGAAGTGGTTATTAGAAAAGAAATTCTACAAGTTTGATAACTTCTCTATCCAATCAACATTTGGAATTTTCAAATTTCCGAAAACTTGAACTTTCAGTACAAAAGATTGTTGAAATCTTTACGATAAATAGATTTTATCTTCGAGAGCATGTGCAAATGATTGCGCATTTTTGTCGATTTCACAGCGAGGTTTGTTCAGATTAGTAAATTATGTAAACTTTCATGCTAGTAAGGCATTATTTCTATGTATAACAAGTATTCTTTGTGGCACTTCTGCATGCATCATTTGACATGTCATGTTCCAATGAAGTGCTGGTGAGATGATTTCTCTAGGCTTTTTCTTCGATCTTTTTGCTGACACATTTTATGTTGAGAAAAACATAGAAGAAAAATCTCATTATAAAAAGTATATATGGAAAAGTAAATTTATTATGTTCGATTGATATAAAATCATGCGTTAAAAGTTGAAATTTCCCAATTTTAAAAAATGACATCTTTATTTAGAGTTGAATTTATGTTAGTCACTTTGAAATCACCAATCGCCGACTCACCTGAGTTCTATTCACTTCAACATGTTGTTTTTCAGCTGGAACGAAAGTAATTGAATATGCCGCATTGACAGAAATCACAATAGAAAATTCATGTGAAGTAAGTTGATTTAAAGTATTGAAAGGAAATTGATAGGGTGTATCATGCGACGAGCAGTATCTTGTAGGTACGGATAGGTGTTGATTCTGTGATACTTTTATCAATTTTGCCTTGAAAAGTTGGTGTGTTTTTTTGTGTGAACAGTGATGCGCATACTTTTTGTTGGACAACTAAGCTTTCTTTTATCTTGATTTACTTTGTCATCATTTGCATTTTCACCCTTATTGTCGGCTTTCATCGCAAGTTTCTTCAGAGGAAGAGGCCGAAATGAGACTGTCACTAAATGATGTACATTGTATACCCAATGGTGCTGCAAATCGGCGCTTCTCCTACCGGTTTCTAGTCTTGTCAAACAGGATCAAAGAATATGCATGTAGGCCTAGATACAATGGGAAGCAGATTGTGTTTTTGGTGGAAATCATACTTTCTGTGTTTTCTCTGATTAAGTGAAGCGTATTAGGTCTAGAGTCATCTTTCGCATGGAATGTCTTCGGATAATTTCCCATAATGTGTATCTGTTATTATAATGTTAACAACAATTTCTAATCGGTGATGTATGCGAAAAAGTGGTTAAATGAGGCTAAAAGTGAATCACAATTGTGTGGTTGCAGATGTCTTGCCAAATCTAATTGTGTTCAGCTTAGGGTTGTTGGCGGTTAACCGGTTAATGATTGCATTAGATGATGTATCAGTAATACTGATGGCTCTCATAACGAATCGTTGTCTCTGCTTTAATTCTGATTCAACCAGAGCCAGTTGATCCTTCCAGAAAGTGCAAAAACTATAATTTTTTCTATCTAAATAATTCATGACCCTGTACAAGTGCACATGTGTTTAAACTGATGATGTGAGTGACTATATAACGTTAGTGGTTGTGGTCATTACGGCCTACCTACATATTGAAAAGATAATGCAGAATATTATTAGTTTTTTTCAAATTCCATATCAATATTATTTGTTTTACATCAAATTCTTAACATGCAAACACATCAATCTGTAATTCAATGAAGGATTGAACAGAACTTAAAAGCGAAAAACCCGATGTATACTTGGTTTATGCTTTTAAAATGTTTTTGCAAATTAGATTTACAAATAGGTTACATGTACGAATATTTACAAAAATTCAGATTTTGCCACAGTCCAATGAAACTATGCTATTTATTGGGGTAGGTATTTATTTAAACGCCGTTTTATCAGATATTTAATTATGCATAAAATACATTAGAACTAATACATTAATAATAAATGCTAATAAGACAAAAAATAACACATAAATCACAATAGGATTATCTTTTGACGGTATATATCACTAGGTCTTTACATGTAGGCTGAGCACGTGCAATTGCGTGCAAGCGCGGTCAATCGGTTAAGAAAATTTCAACCGTCAACAATCCTAGTTCAGCTTCATAGACAAAAGCGATGGATACATGAATACTTGCGTTTATGACTTGAAGATATTCCATGCAGAAAGCTGTGATTCTACTTATTACTGCTCATCTAATCAGAGAAAACACAAAGTTGCCTTTCAAAATTGACAGGTCTTGCGGGAGATGCAGGTGTCGGGGTGCACATGACGCTTGCTTTGCAGATGTGAATGACACAGTTCCCTTTCACCTGCGCTCCGTGTTATTGTTTTGCGGATTTGCCTGACACTTTAGATTAGGCATACGAATCGATAACAATAAAATCCTTAAAACGGAATTGTAACTTCATGTCCAACACAATACCGGCACAAAATTCGCAAGGTCACAATTTCACTTAGAAACACTTGCCAACCGCTGTATGATTGGGTTAGAATCAGTCACATGTGTAAATCTTAGCTTTTCATTGGTGTTTCATGCCCTATCTTTGTTTACCCGGCTGTGCCGCGATCTTGAGTCAAATTCCATTCTAGCGAACTTCAGATAAACAATTTATTTCGATGGGATTAGGTGGTGTTAACAAAAATCGTTTTTTTCTTTTGAGCATTATGTCTCCTAATAATTTCATGTTCATTTAATGTTCCCGCCGTTTGCAGGAGCCGAGTCTTTCAAATGCCTTTGAAATTAAAGTTCGACCTTACATTGATTTGATTGACGAATTGCGTCATTTAGGTTTGGATGAAGAACTAGAACTTCCTGTGGTTGTTGTTATTGGTGATCAAAGTTCAGGAAAATCAAGCATTTTAGAAGCCATATCGGGAATTCAGCTCCCCAGAGGAAGTGGTAGGTTTCTGCCTATTTAACAGATTTTGCTGTGACAGAAGACTACATTTGCTTTCTTAATAGGAATCGTCACGAGATGTCCTTTGGAAATGCGATTGAAGAAAACTGGTGCAGGAACAAGTTGGAGCGCGAAGGCTTCATACAAGGGAAGAAATAAAGTGTATCAGGAGCTTCCAATTACAGATCCTAAACAAACAGAAGGTGTCATTCGAAGAAGTAAGTCAATAACAGAAGCAGCCGAGCTGGCTAACTGTAAAGTATTCTCATTATAACATGACTTACTGCAACCAGGAAATCACCGTAAATTGAGGAAGTTCACTGGATACTTAGATGCAACAACAGAATTCAAAATAACCATCCTTACGAGTTTAAGGTCAGTTTTATACAGTTTTTCCCGCAATGCTATAGGCATTAATTCTTGGACGCTGCTCTCTGCCTACGTATATAAAGATGCCAAAATTTTATCTGGATGGCAGGATAGCTCAGTTGGTTAAGGACCGCACTTCGGTGCGAAGGTGTAAAAGGTCCAGGGTTCGAGTCTGTCCGCATCGTGAGGTACCGCTGCTCCTTCACTTGATGATACTCTTCGACCTCTAACAAGCCCGTGTGGCTATAAGCCTTGGATGGCGAAGGGAAAAACAGCACTTTGATTTGAGAGCTGTTCATTTATCCTTGACTTGATCCTATGACATGCATTGATCCTCACCAATGTAAATAGCAAAAGAACCATATGCATTACTTATGATTTTATATATACATGTATAGCATTTTCTTGAGAGACACAAGTTTCCGGTTTCATTCTGTTTCGGAGGGTGGAATGTTTTCATTAATGATTTGCCCAAATCAGAATACGGAGAAATATATTCTGATAGTGCTATGTGTTTAACCGTATTGATCATTTTGCGTTTTGTGGCTCCATCATCAAAAGGGCACTGAATACGAATTTTATCATTGTGGTCATTCTTTGTTTCAGGAATTAATTTTCCATGAAACTGGTGTAGAATTTTTCTCAAATATCTTGTTGGGTATCCATTACTTTTCACTCTGTTTATAACAAGATTCTGTGATTATTTCTCAGATTCTTTGCCTGTGGATTTTGCCTCAGCCCTCCACAATTCACTCAAAATTACTGCTCTTTTAATTCAGATGGGAGAAAAGTGTGTG
Organism: Prostheceraeus crozeri; assembly: GCA_907163375.1. Classification (NCBI taxonomy): domain Eukaryota; kingdom Metazoa; phylum Platyhelminthes; order Polycladida; family Euryleptidae; genus Prostheceraeus; species Prostheceraeus crozeri. The sequence goes on along the minus strand of CAJQUW010002672.1, from coordinate 118,892 downwards.
TATATCCCTTCATATATAGTCTGGTATGAAATTATTATCCTCGAGGAAAGCTTCGGTATCGAGAAAAAGTAGGAAACCAGTCTCTGATAACACCATCGTGAACTATGTTCAGAGAAGCCATTAACAATAGATAAAATATCTTTTTTTTAAATCAAAGAAATAAGCCCTCCTGCTGTTTTACTTAAAATTCTTTTTCTCTCCTCTTAAGGTTTCGCCACTACCGGCCTTGTCAAAAGTGTAAGTGATTTCGATTTCATTCTGCAAGGCTTTAGGAAATAAGGTATTAAGTGCTGTAGTCAAGTATCTATGTATTTTGAATCAGTAATTGCCTATGATTTAGCACAATTCTGATGATGGCCACTTCAAATGGTCATTATAAAACTGGTACTTTTATTTCTATCACAGATTTGCAATCGCAAACTTATAAACCGGGAGCTGCCAACATTTTCTCCCTAAATTCGAGCACAAAAAGTTTGTTATCATGGAAGTGTAGATATTGAATCGCTGAAACCGAAAACCAAATTGTTATGTGTGACAACCAGTCTCGTTCGGCCAGGGGTCAAGCTAAAAAAGGCAAAAAGTCACATTTATTACTAAATTCACGCTCAAGCATAAGAATTGCATTTAAGTCATCCTTGTATACTACATAATCGCAATCTATACACAAGAATTGCAGATGTGCGAATATCACATAGGCTAACGTGCACTTCTCCGTCACCGGCGAGTGTGTAATATAGAAATGATTAGGTAATTGTTCTCACGGTCCAGAAACTGTAGAAATGGATGAAACTAAAAAACAGAAGTGAACAAAGTTAACAATACAATATGGTAGTTTACCAATGTCATCAGTGCTGACCCAGGCACATGTCCCAGTCAGTAAGACGCCAAAGGCGGCGCTAGTCAGCAGGTGCCTGATGATGTGGAGTGGGCATATTGTTAACATGGTTATCTTCAACAACCAGGGTTATGGAGCTTAATGGACCTTTCCCTTGTGAGCAGTTTTGTCTCTTGTCGGTTTGGTGGATTGTTCCTGTCTACCAGCATCCAAAGAAGCATTGGTGGACTGTTGTTAAGATGGTATTTGGTGTATTAGGTTAGATAGCTGCCACTCCGGACCCAATACTTGGCACTTTCGGGTGTATTTTCCTTATTTCCTGTCATCGCTTTTGGGATGCCAATTGAGCAGTTTACAGGATTGCAGTACCCAATTAATAAGTGAACTACTTGACTTCACTGTTTAGCGGATTGCGTGCGGACAGTGATTCATTTCAGTAGAATGACAATCATGAAAACACTGATAATTAAAATCATGATTAATATATTGTCTTGCTATGCATGCTGGTATCTCAGAGGGCCTGACAGCGAATAACAGGTGACCAGCATCTAACCGGATAACGAATAATCCACATTGTTTTCACCTAGTGCGATTTGAGTCTACAAGACCGATAAGTGAATTGATCACGACTGTTAGTACAGAAAGCAATATATCTCCACCGAAAGCTCCTCAAAGAAAAGAGAGCAAAACAAGTCATTTAGGTGGCCTGGATAAAATTGCTTTAAATAGTTGGCCACATTATTTAACAATCCTATTCTAATGCGGAAAACAAGGATATTTCGCATTAAAAAATTCATTTGGATAACATTTCTCAGAACAGCCAATCATCCGAAGGGAGAAAAGTTTGACATACATCAGAAGGAGAATTCAAATTCCGAATTCACCGTTTTATTTCAACATCTTGTGAATCCTTTGATAATTGGTGATTGATGATTTCAATATCACACACTCACGGAGAAATGCACGTAAGACTATATGATATTCGCACATTGCCATCTCATAAACCTATAGGCCTATGATATTCGTGAACTACCATCTTATACTTTCAATTTCATCCATTTCTATAGTTTCTGAACTGTGAGAACCATCGCTTAATCAAGTGGAGGTCATCAGAAATCGAGTCATTGACATGATTTCTTTTGCAGAAGATCTGGAACGAAAAATAGTTTGTTCTGTAACAATGAGAATTGATCTCCTAAGTTGAGACAGACACAGAGCCGTAGGATTCCCATGGAAATGTCTCTGATCTTATATATTCTTCAAGAAGAAGTCCTCCGTCATTCTTTGAGAACAAAGCGCATACCAGAAGAACGTAGTCCGTAAAAGGAGTTGCTGTTGGTCATATAGGCTTACAATTAAAGGAAAATGAACAGTTATGCTTTACGATTCTGAAATACAATGTAATCCAACAGAACGAATCATAAAGAAGCCAATTGGTGTGAAATTATATATTTTCATCCTATGTAGCAGAACAAGTATGAAGTAGGCGCTTAGAATGATCATTCGTGGATTATTGATTTATAAGTAGCATGGAAGAAAGCAAAATTTTGAATTTTTTGTCCCTCTTTTAAAGGAAGTAAAAAGCATGCCAATGTTTTGTCACTAATCTGGCTGACATGTATTAATGATGCTATAAAAAGTTCATCGAAGTTTGAGGTGGGCCTTTTTGGATATTCAGTTTCAGAGTTTCAGAGAGATTTTCACAATTTTTGGAAAGAAAATTGCCAACTTTGAGTGTCGATGTCTATGTCATAAACAGCAAAAATGTTAAATAGATTTTCTGGGGTTACTAAATCACATCATCAACGAAATATGTGCAATGTTTGGTGAGACTAGCTTCAAAAGAAACAAAATAGACGCATTTTAGGCGTTGCTAAGGTCCGTTGCTAGGGAAAATCTGTCGACAGCAGACAAAAGATTGTTCTTAAATGGGTTTAGGACTGAAATCTACAATTCATAAAAATAGATTGCGATTATGTAGGGATGACTTAAATGCAATTCTTATGCTTGTGCGTGAATTTAGTAAGAAATGTGATTAGTAGGAAGTGTGTTGCCTTTTTTTATCTTGACCACTGACCGAACGAGGCTGGTTGTGACACATCAGAATTTGGTTTTCGGTTTCAGCGATTTAAGATCTGCACTTCCATGATAACAAACTTTTTGTGTTCGATTTAGGGAGAAAATGTTGATAGCTCCCGGACTATTGCTTATAAATACTTATGCCATTTAGCGTCGATTGCTACATCCATGTTGGGTACAACGGTTCGCTTGTTTGGCAGTTCTCCACTTCGCTTAGTCGCCCGCATCTTCCATACGGAGCGCGAAGGTCTTCTATGATGTTATCACGCCCTGTCTTCTTTGGACGTCCAACAGGTCGGCGACCTTCCACTTGCAATTTCCGCACGCCCTTTACTCACTGACATTCGTCTTTCCTCTCCACATCACCACACCATCGTAGTCGAGGTCTTCAGGCTTCTGGCACAATCTTCTTCTGAGCTCTTCATTGGAAATGTGGTCGCGAGAGGAGACTCCACACATCCAACGGACCATCCTCATTTCATTCACTTCCAGCATTTATAAAACAATTTTGTGCTCTAAGAAATTCTTGCTATATGTTTAGTATCCGCAGAAAGCTATTTTTCATCACGAAGTCAGCAGCGATAGCATAACATGCAAGCCATCGCTACGTTTACTCTTGCATGTTGAACTACAAATTACCTTGACTTGCGACAACGAAGCTGAGTACTCTTACATATAAGCTAAACATTTACGTATATTTTCACATGTCGATTTTCTCTGAAGCATATTTTCAAGGTTGTGAAGAATGATGGCTGTGACACCGAGACATTGCAATGCATGAGAAGTCAGCTGGTTGTATACATGCTTTCAAGCGATTTCCACTTTCTCACGCACTATCATGAATCCAGGTCACTAAATGTCGTATAAGAATAGACAATTGTTAAAATCATTTCCTTCCCCAGTATCTAGTCTATCCGTATTTATAGTTTATTGTTGCATTAATGGTTGTTTTCTTCCGTTACTTGTTCATCTTATCTAACAAATTTTGACACTTGGCAGAACACTATTTGACATCGTTATGGTACTATGTCGATAGAATCCGATAAGAGATGAATTGCTTAAGATGTTGACTTTGACAATATATACACATTCCATTGGAATGCTCGAAAAACTATTTTGGTAGTATTCGAGGCAATCAGGAATCCAAAGCTACGACATGCTGTCAACAAGTTGCATACCTTGCACTCTTGGCGGAAGTATCACATCGCAAGCATCACAGTGACATAAGTTCTAGGCACTCTTTTGAAACACTAAAATAGCATTATCGAAATCCGGACATTGATAACGGTGTCTCAAAACTAGTAATTTAACTAGGATTCGAATCCCGAGATTGGTTTTCTGGAAAAATTAATTGATTGCTTTAAAATATGTTCTGTACCAAATGTTCTAAAATATGGCACTTCAACAAGATACAATGGGTGTTTTAGAATTGGTACAAAGCAGAATCTGAATGACCTCAAACAGCACTTTAGACTGACTATTTCAGACAAAGGATTGTAAAACATGACAGCACATCAAATGAATAAGTGTCAATAGCGGTCAGCAGACAATCATATGACGTAGCACGGTATGACTGATGCGTAATGAGACGAGACGCTATCAAGCAGCATCGCCAAGCATCTTCGATATGGCTGTGCTCCCTCTCCAGGACTCTCTGTGCTGAAGAGAGGAAGGTTTAAGCTTCATCTTGGTGTTTTAGAGGCTCTACATATTTACAGATCGAACCAGGTTTTCACCCCTTCTTTACCTTGGTAATTTATTGTTAGTATTAACTTACTGTATTTCATGCTTCATTGTCTCGAGTCATTACGAATAAGTGTTAATTAATGGCATCAGTTAATATTTAGTGTGGATGACATTGAGAAGACTCCTGCTACTACATGGAAGTCTGACGGGGGTGCATGATGGCTGTCTGGGGATAGCGGTGGTTTGGTGTGATTGCTTGGTGTCATTCCTCGTCCCTGCCAGCCAGCGCTTATGGCTGGGGGGGGACACCCCTGTAACCGGCATTGTGTCCCTGAGACGCCAGAGTTAACGCACGTTCCCGGGGTCTATTGCATAAAAGTTCAGAAGTTGGTAGCTTATAATTAGGAGTTGTGAACTGATAAATAATAAAAAAGAATAAAAAACTAATAAACTGATAACTGATAATAACTGATAAATAATCGCCATGCCGGTTGACAAATTGATTCTCGTCTCTGCTTGGAGCCTTTATTCTTATATGAGTACCATCTACCACACCACAGACGCTGATCATATTAGCGGTTTCAAAAAACTGAATTGATAAATTTTGCATATCAGCTGGATAGCAAACCAATTATTCAAAGAGCACTTCGTTGATTGTGTGTACTGCATCATAAATGCATCGACAGACTGAGCTCTTGTGGACTCCATGCGCGTCACCCGCTAAGTGGTAGAATCCGTTGTCTGATAGGAATCGAAGACAGATAAGAATTTGTTCTGTGGGGGAAAGGGCGTGATTTCGATGCGCTCTATGTGTCAGTTTGTCACCAATTCGATCTAGAATAAAGTCTATCATCACACTACTCAGTCTAACCCTTTCCTTGTGATCATCCTCATTGCAATCAAAATGCTTTCGACTTTTGAAAACTCGTTCTTTCCTGTCGTTGTTGTTCATTTCGTAGGAGCTGTCACGAGAATCACTGTGTAATGCAAAAATAAGAGGGCGTCTTGACTTATAGAATTTATCAGTGAAATCCTATATCTTAGTAGCTGCTAAACTGAATGAACAGTTTTATGCAACTGATAATTTGGAAGCTCATAAAGTTTTAGTAGCTCCTAAAATTTTATCAGTGAATCCGTAGTAGCTGCTAAATTTAGCAGCTGATAAAATTCTTTATGCAAGAGAAAATCTCTTAGTAGCTACTATTATTAGCTGCTAAACTTCTATGCAATAGACCCCTGATCTGTGACGGATGGCTGATAGAGCTGCTTTCGGTGGAAGTCAGCATGACACACATACAATCCAACGGGGTTTAGGAGCATAAGGGGTCCCTTGTCGGCTTAATGGAGTGCCGGCATCTATTGTAACATCTCAGGCCTTCTAGGGTGGTGCAGGGCTGCCATTAGTTTGGCACTTGGTCGATTGGTCTAGATTACTGCTTCTCTTGGTCACACTACGCACATGAAAGTACCTGAAATATGAAAGTCTTATGAATATATCGCAAGAACACGGATATTACCAATAACGTGTACTAACTACACAAACTACACAGAAATGCCAAAATTAAGTGCATGGAGTGAAAGCTAAGTTCAGTCTTGACATTGGAAATTGGATTCTCATCAAACTCATCCTTTTCAGTTCAGGACGATATCGCCGGCGAAGGGAAAGGAATCAGTCACAGTCTGATCAGTTTAAATGTGGATGCGCCGAATTGTCCGGACTTGACCCTGGTTGATTTACCTGGCATCGCTCGCACAGCAGTTGATGGACAACCAGAAGATATTCCAGAGCAGATCAAAGATCTACTAAGGGAATATTGTAAAAGGCCGGAAACTCTCATGCTGTGTGTTATTCCATCCAATGTAGATGTTGCCGTCAATGAGGCCCTGACATTCGCTAGAAAGTTTGATCCTGAAGGCTTGCGTACACTTGGTAAGTTGTATTGTAATAATACGTAAATTGTAACTTATGTCTATGTTTAGAAATGAAATTCGATTAGCACTGTTTCTCTGCTTAAAAAGATATTCAAATGGATCCACGATGCTGTCACAAGAAGTCTGCAATAACTATAGTCTATGTATGCATAATTTCATGATGCATGCTAGTAGGGATTGTCAAAAATTAATTGACCTTAATTAATTTTCAATTAATTGATTGACAATTTTTCCAATTCCAATTAAATTATTATGTTAGTAGCCTAGATTGCTTATCTAATTTCGCCTCTGTAGTCTTTTACTTCTCACGATTCACAATCATAGTAGGCATTTCAGCCTTGCATCTCAGGTTGGCAAGCAGCAACAACGTTAAGATTCATGAGTAGTCACAAAGTCATGTTTGTTTCAACCAGAGTAGACCACGCAGCCCTAAAATGCAGGTGATATTTCTCCACTTCATCGTCACTAATGAAAACTGGACAGAACGCCTGTATGAGCTGTATAACAAAGGCATCTCATACAGGTATGCATCTAAGTACTGATTCATGATCGCAGTAAGCCAGATAGTAAATATAGAATAGATAGAAGAGATGGTAAATAATAAGTTGACACCTTCACATCTAAATTAACGTTTGCAACAATGCCCATTTAATAAATGATCAATTCTGCTTCAATAATATAGCTGAATTATAAGCATTATCTTTCTCTAGAAATATGCATCCTAGCAAGCAATATTGAATCAATAATGAGAAAAATATCTTAATTTTAATGACAGCAAGGTAAATAATTACGAATAAAAAATATATACACACAGCCGACGTTTCGGGTCCAGACCCTTTCTCAAGGCAAGGCAGCAATATAAAAAATTATCGTAATTATTTGAATTGCTGGCATTAAGATTACCTGGGAGAGAAACATATATTTTTCACATTATTGATTCACTATGGTCCTCACGTCATCAGCCATCTCTTATCTTAAGCAATATTATTAGCATAATATTAGGCTTACGAGTAGTGAAGAAAACTAGTGATTATCAGATGAAACCTTTTGTATATTGTATATCACTGTATACAATAATTGCCATATTGATGTAAAACCTAATTAAGGATCCTTTATTCGTGATAAGATCCACTTCGCATGACTTTAGTTGACAGACCACTATTTAACAAAAACTTGAAAATATCAATATGCATTAGAATATTCAGATAAAAGAAATTGTCAAAGTTGCAGGCCAAATTAGTAGCTGGAAGCATGGGAGTTAGGGAAATTTCCTTAGCCACATAAGAGATTGTAAAATCAACTTCATTCTGCTGATTTTCTAGCAGTGTTTTCGTTGATTTTTCAGCATTATGTTTCAGCTAATCTATGAAACAATCTTGGAATCTACATTATTTGTCTAAAATTGAAACAATCTTAATCGATTGCTGGTTATATGTCTGATCATGAATAGAATACAAAAGCTAGTTTATCTATAAACATGGTCTGTTGCATTTGCGAATCGTTTAACAAGCAAAAAATACCTCATAGGAGGTACTCCGTCAACTTATCATTTTTGTACCAGCAAGTAATATAATCGCAATCTACACAGGTTCGTAGCATTCATGGTAGTGTATGGTTTGATGGCATGTTATGTCACTGTAACGCTGTTCTACATTGCTTGATACAAAAATTATGGGTTCGCTCTTTTCGCTTTTTTAAATTCGAATCGGCTGGGTGGTCTGTAAATCAAACTTAGTAAATCGAAAATCTAGAAATATCTAAGAAACGCTTCCTTAGAAACCTCACGGGCCACAAAAAATCCTTCGCAGGCCGGATTTGGCTTGCGGCCAGTATGTTGTGCACCTCTGTTCTAATAATTTTCTTTGTGATTACAATGCGCCATGTAGATCATACCCTTACGGAAATGTATCATCAAGTTTCTTTTAAGATTAGATATTTCTTTCATGATACACCTCTCGCAAGTTGGTTTACTGGGTGCATTAAATCTCTGGGTACATCAGAAGTAGTCATGCAATCGTTCGTTCGCATTGTATCGCTGCAATGAAGCTGATTTTTTGCTCAGAAAGTATTACATACTCGCTTGATTTTTCTGTAGGCGTTTTGACAAAACCTGATTTGGTCGATAAAGGAGCAGAAGGCGATATTTTGGAAGTTCTCAGCAATAAAAAGTTCTACCTCAGGAAAGGCTATAGCATCGTGCGTTGCCGAGGTCAGAAGGATATCAACGATGGAATCAATCTTTCGGATGCAATGCAACAAGAGAAAAAGTTCTTCGAAGCACATAATGTGTACAGGTGCGTGATATTTTTGCATCTGTGTGCGTACGTTTGCTTCGCAATCATAAATGAAATGAACAGTTTGCTATGAACCGCTTAAGCAGCTTTAAAAAAAGTGTTCTCTCTTTGCAGATTTAGTTTGAAATCAGATCAGGCAGTACATGTACATTTGTCGGTAAATATATGAAAGTGATTTGAATTTGACATCAGCATTCAGCAGTGATGCATATCAGCTGCTGGAATTTGATATCTAATTAATGATAAATATAATAAATTAATGCATATAATTATTATCAATAAACATATTTCAATAATATTTTCACAGTGTCTTATACTCGTAGTATTTTACATTTGATAACAATTGCGAATAATGTATAAATAATAAATGAATAATTATGTTTACATTTATTATATAAATAATAATATGAATAATAAATCTTATTTATTGTTGGGGTACACCGGATTTCACATCACTCCGGCCGGATTTGACACTTTTTCCGAATCCGAACGGATTTTCAGCATCTGAAATGGTGGTATTTTGCCCGCTGTCGTTATTGACCGTTCTTCTAGGGAGATACATAATGCATATTTTATTTTCTTATTTTTATTTCGAGTATATAGTATCAAATACAACATGCATTGTTACATCAATGAACACATCACAATTAACATGTACATGCCGTCTATATACAGAGTCTATACATATGCTGATGTCAAATTCAAATCACTTTCATATATTTACCGACAAATGTACATGTACTGCCTGATCTGATTTCAACTGTGGTGTCCGTGGCACAGTGGTTGCGTACTTGGACTAGCGATCTCATGGTCCAGAGGTCGAACCCGGAAAGTGTCATTGGAAGTCGGCAGGAAGGGCATCCGGACTACAAAGCACCACAACGCTCCAAACAAAGTCTGAATTAAGTCAGCACCGTCCAAGACCCCAGTAGGGGTAAAAAGTGACGTAAAAAATCCGTAAAAAAAATGCCGTCTATATACAGGGTGTCTCAATAGTTCCGCACCATAGGAAAAATGGTAATCTACAAAGCAATCCATTTTATTGTGTTAACACAGTAGCATTGAATAGGTTACAGACAATTCATGCAAAATACAAAATATTTTACAGAAATTACAGCATTATGCAAAGAATTAGCTGAATAGTTACAGAAGATTCTGCCGACTTTCAATAACACTGTCGGGCATCGACCTCCTGACCAATAGACTAAGGCACTGAAACAACAATTATATTCTAATCGCTTGAAATTAAATTAATTGATCCATGATTATGTTTACCACAAGATCGATGAAGGAAACGGCAAATGCTTATAGACTTGTTGATTAAATATGATTGGTAAATGCCAAAAGAATCAGCATTGGGTGATAAAAACATTATTTTGCAATCAACGGACTGGTAGCTTTTTTTTACGGATTTTATGTCACTTTTTACCCCTACTGGGGTCTTGGACGTTGCTGACTTAATTCAGACTTTGTTTGGAGCGTTGTGGTGCTTTGTAGTCCGGATGCCCTTCCTGCCGACTTCCAATGACACTTTCCGGGTTCGACCTCTGGACCATGAGATCGCTAGTCCAAGTACGCAACCACTGTGCCACGGACACACTCTAATGAAAACATTTCAATACATACATTGTAAAACACGCCACACATAGAGTAAGTATATAGCAGGTGGAGTGTCGGTTCAAAAAAGTGTCAGCATGCATTGAAAATTTTTACATCAAAATATTTATTTTTTTGCGGAGATTTCGTTCCTGCGGTGTAAAAATTTTGATCACTTCTTAAAAAACCAAATTTTTGCAAAATATTCCTGTGTTTATATACTAGCGACATCAAACCACGATATAAGTAGTATGAAACTTATTAAATATCAAAAGGAGTGAACATTTATTAGCAAGTATCTTGATTAAGCGGAAGTAAAGTTGATTATCAAGGAAATTTAATGAGCCACATTATAATGCAAGTCTTCATGGAAAAGCTTAGACCTTACTGTACTTCATGACTGGAATTTCAAGTTTTGAATTCAATTTTCAGCGGCATGATTTTTTGATTCACTAAATTTATGTCTCATTTCTTGAATCTGAATAGTAATGTGGACCCATTTACATCTTTTAAAAGTGAATCATGATCATTGTCTTTGATTATGATACTTTGCTCTTTCAGTGGCAGGCAGTTTGTGATATGATCACGCTTAAGAAAATGCTCTTGTTTATAATGCTGAGCATTAAATTAAAGTAATAGTAACCCATCTAATTGCTAATTTAACAAACTATATCACCTCTCCAAGGTTGTCATGACACGGAAGTTTTGTAAAGTGCTATTATTCCTTCTGTATCGTTGTTATGATCACTCAATTCCGTATACATTTCTCCAGAAGTATAAAAATTTGCATATCTCACGTTTTGGTAGTGGTCTCAACTCGAGTTCATTATTAAAGTAGAGACTATACACATTGGGGATTTTATTAATGCTGAGTTGCTACTCTACTTAATCTAATTATACTCTATGCATGCAATCAAGTGATGGAGGGAAGGGGCTGTAATACACCTAATCCCATTCACATGACAATTCTGCAATTTACAGACTTGAAATTACACACTTATGTCATATTTTTAACCAAGATTTGATGATAAATAGTGCCGTGTTCTAAATGCATAAAGCGACGTGCAGTATGGTAGCGCCTGTATGTTTATTGAATTGAAAAATTTGTGATTTGTGTTCAGTACAATTTCCAGCCAGATGACAGACCACTCCGAAGCAGCTTGTTGATATGCCATGTCATTTATTAATATCAGAGAAATATGAGTTGAAGCAATGTTTAGATTTTATCATTTTGAAGATGTTTTTAACACACACACACACTTTTGGCATATTCACTTGTATTTTAACAATCATTATTTCAGGAAAATTGGGTCCGAAGTGAGAGGAATAAATAATTTAGCAATGAAGCTGACGGATAATTTAGTCTCCCATATCAAGGTAAGATGTTGATTATTTCCTTTGTTACTGAAAGTTAGTCCCGTAATTGACCTTTGTCATTAATTTGCTTGTGATGTACGTAGTCTATTATGTTCATGAGACTGCAGCACCAAAAGATATCAGAAACTGTTAAAAGCTCCCTGAGATTAATGAGACAATTTGCACAAGATTTTGATCTACAATTAAGAGCACATCCTTTAGATTGATTAGACGTAATCGATTGAGAGATTATTGAATAGAAGCTTGAGCTTTATCCTGGTAATAATATTGCAAAGTTTTCATCACAACTAATTCATACGAGCATTGGGAGGTACATGTATCTAAGGGTGCTTTACACGTGCAACTTTATTGTTGGCACCTTTCGACCCATAATGAGTCAGAAAAGAATGGACAAACAATGGAGACAAATCCATGTCTTCAATAACCGTTCTTCGTGAGTGACCAGACAGTAGCAACTGAGTGAATGGCGATAAGGAGAAAAGCATTAATCTCATCAGCATATTATCCTCTGAGCGTCAGTAAAAAGTGGCAGATGAAGTTCAACGAGGCACAACTTTAGCCGACACTTTTTGTTGACACTCAGAAGATAATATGCTGATGAAATCAATGCTTTTCTGCTTATGACCATTCACTAAATTGCTGTTGTCTGGTGACGCACGAAGCACGATTATTGAAGGCATGCTCTTGTTTTCTATATTTGTCCATTCTTTTCTGACTCATCATGGATCGAAAAGTGTCAGCAATGAAGTTACTCGTGTAAACGCACCCTAAGACTATACACTGCAACTTTCTGCGATTTATGATGTCTCAAATAATATACGCAAATTGTTTCTGCCGTACATTGTTATTTTGACGAACTTTCTTTGAGGAATTGCTTCAATAGATGAGAAACAGCACTCATGCTGTTGTCTCCGACTCATCGTCTCTCTGTCACTTCTTGCTCAACCATTCATCTATTATAGGATCTATTTTATCATAGTTATTAACATCTTAATTGATTGCTGTCTCGCAGTTTCAGTGCATGTATGCATTTTGTGTCAGTCTTTTGTTGTGATGGTCGTTTCCGGGATAGACGAAAAGCTGAAAAGTAATTGCTAAGTATAATTAAGCTCCTTTCATACAATATGTTTTCCAATGAAAAAAGATATCCTAAGGAATTTCCTACTTTCTTTTCAGAAAATTATACCGAAATTGAAGGAAGATGCTAGACTTAAAGCGAGTCAAACTCATGACAGGCTTCAATCTCTTGGAATAGGACCACCTACTGATTCTGAAGGCAAACGACTGCAATACATTATAGTAAGAACAACCATCATTCGAGTACACATGGGTTGCCTGTAGTACATGTCTTTCTATAGTAATTCATTCCAAAAAATGAATGGTTAATCATTTTCGAAGAGCAACATTGTAAGAGAGTATGATGATAGTGTATTATATTTCGCAATTGTGGAGCAAGTGCGACTGGCCAGGATAGGCGTAAGTTCTCGGAACTTCAGTCGTGATTGAAAATCGATGTTTTCTTCAGAACGTTTGTCGATTCAAATATGCTCGCATATCTATTAATTTACTATCTTTTCTGTTTTATGTTGCATGGCATAATTCTAAGGTTTGGTTGGACTAACAAATTATTAAACAACTAAGAGTGATGAAAACTCCACTTGCACAATGAACATGTATCTCCTGTGTTATTTCCAGCTAACAAACGAATTTATGTTGTTTTTGGAGGATGTATTAAAAAATCGGAGAAAGGTTCCTGGTGCTATTTTCGATCCAGAGGGTCATGAGATTGTGACACATTGGGTAAATGCATCTTATCGTTGGAGACAGGTATTTGGAGAGCTAAAGGAGATTGTCGAGTCGAATACTGTCGGTAAGATATTTCTTACAATTCATTTGATGAGCAGACTCAATAAGTAGATCTGTAGAAATTTGATGAATTTGCAGTTAAATACATTTTGATTTAAAGTTAAGAAAAAATTGGACTACTAATACAAAGTAGTATATACAAGTAGTACATAATAAATAAGCACTGTATTAAAATATGTTTCGCCTTGAGCTTGATCACGAGTAAAACTGTGACAGATGTTAAAGAGTGGAAGCAATGCACAATGAAAACAATTCAGGGGACGTGGATGCAACATGTTCACATGATGCCGTAAAATTTAAATACATAAATAAAAGGCTACCACTACTGTTTACAAAGTGAGTAATAAGAAGATAAGGAAAGAAATTAAATAGAAGAAAACTGCATGCAATTGATTTTCAGCAAACTTACACTTTCTACCCCGACACGACCATTCATTAATAAAGGAGTTTAGTTCTGATAAGCGATTTGCCTCTAAATATGTCACTTACTGTCAATTTTCCAGTGAATTTTCATTATCCTCCGAAGAGTCTTCATTTCAAAAACTTCAATCCTACGTTCATCTTTATGCATGGTCCAACCCTCACAGCCATAAGTAATCAGTGGCTATGCGATTGTTTCAACCAATTTCTTTTTTAGCGATGTTGGGACTGCGTGTAACCTTCCATATTTTCAGCAAGTTTCAGAAAACAGTGGTTTGGTTAATCTTATGCGGATTTCGTTGTAGCATCGTGCATCGTTAGTGATTCGGCTTTCAAGATACGTGAATGCATTGACATTCTTCAGCATTGTTCCTTCAGATGATATTTGCCTCATTCCCTTCAGTAAACATAGCTACCTTTTTGCCGGTGTCCGCACTTTTTTACTTTCTACTGTCACCCCTGTCGTTTAGTCCTGCAACTCCTCCTCTGACTTACATATCAGGACCGCATCATCTGCATACTGCAGATTCGGTATTGTGGTAGCACCAATAGTTATGCCTCCAGAAAATCCGTCCATGGCTTCTCGCATGATCACCTCATGAACCATCGTGAACAAAACTGGTGAGATGTTGTATCCTTGTCGGATGTAACTCGGGCTTTACTTCGAATCAGTCAGAAAACTCGTTTGCTACTTTCACTGTAGTCATTTGCGTTTCGTGAAGATTCTTTACTAATGCAATTAGATGTCTTGGAATCCTCAGTTTTGTCAGTGCATTCCACAAACTGTCATGATTTATAGAGTCGAATGCTTTCCGGTAATCCAAGAAACACAGATAGATCGCCTGCCGCTTTTCGTGCGCTTTTTCTGTTATAATGCGCAAGTTGCATAAATGCTCACGGGTATCTCTTATAATATAATTATAAACATATTAAATTTATAATATAATTTTTCTTTTTATAATGTAGTTATTCCCACGTGATGTGATTTTTTACCAGGCTCTCGTGATGAATGGCATTGAAATGTGCGAAAAAAGGAGATGATTCTCGTTTAAAATGTTCTTGTAGTCGGTATTGCACTGCTGTAACTGTTTCGACGACGTAGATTCTTCCACATATATTGCAGGTGATTTTATATGCAACCCATTTATTGAAGCAGGATCCCGTCCTCTTTGCTGATGGACACGCTTCGCAATCTTCTGAACACTGTTTCCTTTCTTTTGAAGGATGAAGAATTCTCTTCAGGGATGTACCCGTTGTGATGCGAATTCGTAGTTTATCGACAAGACCTGTCCTTCTTAACAAGAATAAAACTTTTCTACGATGATCCTCTCCGAGAAATGGTACTTTTAGTGTCCTGGGTGCCAAATCAGAGTTCTCATTCCCGGGGTTATTAAAGGTCCGCATTGCATTTCGAAGAAATCTGAAACCATTCAATTGTTTCTTTATGGAAATGTTGACATAGACACTATTTGATGAACGCGATTTGTCTCTATGGAGCTCTCCCAGCACAACAGCGTACTTTCTAGCAACTTGACCACGGATAGATTGAACCACTATGTATAGGTCTGAAAAAAGACAAAATTCAGAGCACCCATTTGCAACATAAAATTCGCAATCAAGAAATGGCAATCTCTTTTTTCAGATAACTCCATGGTAAATCGTATACACTGTAAAATAGAATTACGTGCTTGTAGGATTTGCTCATATGAAACGTTTTTGAGACCATGTAAGAAAAATATGATCTATATACTTCTTCCACAACTTGCATTGAGTAATTTCTTTAAAATTAGATGCTCAATGTAGTCCATGTAGATAATAGCCATAGATGGTGCAAGGGGATTTCCCATTGAAGGTCCGTTATTCTGTCGATAAGCAGTGCCCTCTATCATTGTCCAAAGACAAGCCAACCAAAGAGATAATACCATCACTATTCATCTGAATGGGAATATCATCATACTCTGAGTTAATGTGTAAAAAATCTTTCAAAACAGTAAAAATTCCAATGTCACCATTGTTATCATACCATGGAATGTTGCCATAAAGATTAGAGACATCCAAAGATCCAAAACCTACACTATTGATTAAGAGTGTTGCTTATACAGTCGAACCTCTACATAGTGAATTTCAAGGTACCAGATAAAAAATTCACTGTGAGGAGAGTTCACTATCAGGTTTTCTAAAATTTGATGTTATGTTGGTTTTAAAAAAAGCACAATGCAATCAAGTCAAAACAATCATACAAAATAATTAAAACCAATACATGTATTTAGAAAACAAATTTTTAGGGGTAATTAGCAGTAACACTGTATTTTATCACAATGTCACATTAAATGATAATGTTAAGTCAAGATGCCAAATTTAGCTACTATAAAATAATCAGTACTATATACAGTATGAGCTACATACATCATTAATTAAGAACGATGGAAATAACAGTCAATACGAGTCTGCACAGTCGCTCGTCAACAAAAGCAATCATGTTTTCTATTCGATCAAAAGCTTGTTGATCAAGCTTCAAGGTCTCTTTTCCTTTCAAGGATTCCCTGATCTGACTCAACAGTCGGTCCACTTGAAAGGACCGCACTTAAAGCGCTCGTAAACTTGAAACTACTAGCTGCATTAACTAGTAAGTTGCATCTAAATTTTGATTGTAGACTCATAGGCCTGGTTTCATAAAACGGTTCTAGTCCGGAACTAATGCTTAAGTCGTAATTTTAGAACATGGTTAGTTTCAAAACGCTGTTCCACGCGGAACCGGTTCTAATTTTAGAACCACCCCTGTTTCATGAAGACGTTTTTACTTTGGACGGTTCTATCTGAGGAAATAATTTACGATAGTAGAACCTCAGACTGGAACTACTCCCGTGTGGTTCTATCTTGCGTCAAATGAATCATAACTGTTGTATGAATAGCAATACAAGAGAAAATAAAATCACTTAATCGAAAACGCGAGACATGGCTGGTTACATCTTAATGCTCAGAAGTCTTCGTCGTGAGAGAGTGTTCAGAGATAGGAAAAATCCTTTTGACCATTAGAATCAGAATTTACTGGCAGGTATCGATTGTCAAAAGCAACAACGCATCTCCTAATTGAAGAAATTCGTTCTCAACTTGATAAATCAACTCGTCGGAACCACGCAATAACTCCCGAGGATCAAATATTAGTGTTTCTTCGATTTTTAGCATCTGGACATTTTTACACTTCAGTTGGTGATTTACATGGCATTTCCAAAGCAAGCGTCTGTCGGATTATCAAGCAAGTGTCTGACTGTGTTGCGTCTTTATCTAACCATTACTTCCATTACATTCAATAACTTCGGAAACTTTGGAGTAATAAGTATCATCGAACTACTCGCCTCAATAAAGGTAGTACACGCACATGGGATGCGCATCAATTACAGAGTACAACTAAAGATCAATGCAGACTTGATGTAAAATATTCATTATGTAGATGCTGACACAACAAAGGGACTAAATAATATATTCACTATGAAGAGATTCACTATGTAGAGATATGTAACAAGCGCAAAGTATACCATTTTTGATGTGATCAAATATTTATTTCACTATCAGGAGAGATTCACTGTGTAAAGGTTCACTATGTAGAGGTTCGACTGTACAATGATTAATCAGCACCCTTGCGAAACATAAGGCCAAAGTTGTATTTGAAAGTCCTTGCTGCTCAATATCTGGTATTACTGTTGTTTAATATTTTGTGACAACTTTTTTCCTGGTTCGGATGTTTAACATGGGTTTCTGGCATACCTAAATATTCTCCATTGTAAAAATTGTTACAATTTTATCAAAAGTCATCAATTTTGAAGTCAAACTTCCCTATAGACTGGCTTGTGAGTCTGTTTAAATGTTAATTATGCTATCAGACCTTGCAGGCATTATGATATGAAGCCTTTCACTGTGATTGGCTCCAGCTGGAGTCAGAATGTTCGTGTTTTATTCATGAAACCCTTTTAAACATATTGTAAATCTGCAATCAGCATTTAAAATTCTACACCTAGAAAACGTTTTGATAGGGACGTGCAACTTTTGAGTTGAATCGAATCAAAGACAACTTATGTAGGCATACTTGAGCTTCTTTATATGTACGATTTACTTAACCAACTATACCTCTAACCATTCAGAAAACAGGCCTATGTAGTATGACGTAGTAATCATGCAATTTACATGGCTATTGAAAGATGCATTGACATCTTGGCAATCATTAAGAAATAAGCAGTCAAATTAATGTGTCCATCTATAGCAGAACATTAAAATCTACTATGGTTTGTAGTCACAGCCTATTTCGAATGAATATTGTCGCTATGTTGTCAGCTAGATAGATGTTGATTCGGTACTTCTATTCTTCCCCCCCCCTCCCCACATTTCTGTTGTTGACACCCGCAAGTGTTGCATCGTCAACGATATTCTCTTGCTCCTACGGGCAGTCTCACTAACGTCACATAGCGTTGAGTGTGTAAACTTCTCTTATCTAACTTATAGAATATTTACAGCCTCAGAATTAGACAACTTCGCGTCATTTGTCTGTAGACAACAATCACACGAAGTTCATGATTACAGCTGTACCTTGTATTCTAACTGAGTATCCAAGGCTCCAATCCCTCATCCCAAGGTTCAAGCAAGACTTTTCAGTTGTGTTGTAGTGTCACTCAGTGACAGATGAAGTCTATTCTAAACCCAATGTGACCAACTTTGGCGAAATTTGATGATTTTGGAAAACTTGAAAAATGTGGGTGGGGAAACAATAGAAGTACCGTTTATTCGACAGCATGTCTTGAACTGCCCATTGACCTTGCTTTGCCAAATTAGCCGTAGGAATCGATGATAGGGACTACGTTATTGACCTCAGGTTTAAAGTCCTTCAAATTTCAAGCGGGACTAGAAATAAAACCACCATTAATTGTTCCTGTACATAATTCCTTAGCCCGGGAAAGTGCCAATTTTAATGAATAAAACAATCAATAGACTCTATCATTTTTATCGCTATTTTTAGATTAGAAAACAATAATAGAATTTTTGCAGCAATCTATTGATGTCTACAACTTTCCATGTTATTGCTCTCCGCAATGACTCTAAATTATTTGAACGAATTCAAAATAAATTATCAAAACCTATGTACACATCTGCGTAAATATGTCGCTCAAGCTCATGCAAGGAAAGAATTACAGAAGAATGTGAGCACAATATAATGTAGTCTTTGACATGCCAGCTTGGAAATGAAAAATCTGTGATGCAAGGAAATCCAGTAGATAGCCGCATCCTAGGGGAAGATCCACAAATCAAGAATCATAAATCGACAATAAATCATATTTTGTACTCAAACGCATTCAACTTTTGTGCCAGATGTTTGATTAGCTTCACCTCTGAGTTACAGGTGATTCAGGATAAGAGGAACATTTCGTATCTATCAGCCATGGATCAAATTTCCACTGGACAGAGAATCTAGTCAGCTCACCAAATTAGTCCATCATAAAAAACGGACAAATTTCACGGCTTTCAAGGGATGATCGAAATCTAGCACGCTACCTAGATTTTTCTGGTTGAAATTAGGCCTTACACAGTAGAGAAAAAATGTTCCTATTGCCCTGAAGCGGATGTAGGCCTGCCTTAAAGATCAGATTCATCGGGTGGTTCAAATGTTAGAGGAGTTAAGTGCAAAGAGCCTCATTAAGAAAAGTCATTTGAGTGTCATCATTAAAAGTTTGAAGAGTATCGTGAAAAGATCAGATGGCATGCTGATGTATAAAGCGATATTTTCTTTGAATATCCTGTTTGACTTTTGCTTCCTAGCGTCATGGCCTACTTGTAGCAGGAGTTCCCTGTTTTAGGGTATGTAGTATAATTCACTGTTTTCGTAAGCCATGTATTGGGCCTAACAGTCCTGACGAAGGCAGTCTGAAAAACATGACAAATAGCCAGTGAGATACAAACTTACGAGACTACTAATGGGTCATTTACAATTATTTTTTAAATCAGTTATTGTGAAGTACAGCCTTGGTCAGAAAGATCGACCGAGTCCGAAGCCTTGATCTGAACAACATATAGCACAGAGTAATCATTACTGGTGCAGCACATTCCATGACTGATTCGGCTAACCCTTGTTCCGCAGCCGACGCTTTTAGCCACTTCAGTGAGAATCCAGCATCTCAAACACATTGCAATGTCACTTTCAGGCAGCAGCGACCAGGAAGGGGCTATAAATGAAAAGAAAGCAGTTGAAATAATATTTGGCCAGTCAACGCGAACCGATTCGAATTTTTTTCGAAGCTTCGCAGTCTCGATTCGAATCGAATCTCGAAGCTTCGCAGGTCCCTAGTTTTGGATCTCTACTGCAGAGATGTATTTAAGACTGCGGGTCAGCGAGATTGACCCAAGATTCAACGTTGGTTATACTTCGTAACTTATCTCTCTAGTCTCTCTTTCATTAATTTGTTGCAATGTGTCTTTCGTCAATCAAACCAACACTGCGAAAAGCATGCTTAATTCGATTTTTAAGCACTCTTCATAAAAAATGCTTTGAAATTGAATGAAAACTTCTATAATCAATGATTGAAGCTAAGCGTTCTAAATGTTCATTTTTCAGAAAGCTTCAGAGATGGCGAATTTACACTTGAGAACATTGAATTGAAGAAGATGTTTTACAGAGGGAGAGAGTTGCCGCGTTATGTCAATTTTGAATTCTTTGAGGCGTTGGTTCATGAACACTTGGAAATATATGAAACTCCAATAGCTCGATGTGTAGAAAATATTTGCAGTGATATATTGACGATTACTGATTACGTTTCTGAGAAGAGTTTGGCAGATAATCCAAAAGTAATGGAAAATGTTCGGGTGAGTACACTGTCTCATAATGTCCTTTAAAATGATAATCTCGCGTTCAATCGTCGAACTGACATCTCATCATTCTGCTTTGATGCACTTGTAGGGCTCAATACTGTATTCACGAACTTTCAATCTTTTATTTCTATTTGACAACACTGTGTAAGCCCCTGCTTTTGAACCTCATATAATAATGTATTACAAAGCATTAGCTGCACTATCATAGGCGGTGTGAAAACATACCGAGTGGCCCTTAAGTAACCGATCCCTAATTACTGTATAAGTGTACATGTAAAGTTGAAGGCTATCGCAGTTTAAAAAGAAAGAAATACACGAAAACTGTGATCAGGTGCTCATGAATGGGCTCTTTTCAGATGATTTGAATCGATGTTGAGAGTTCAGCGGTGTACATTCTTGAGGGAGCTCATTCCATAATCACGTTCCACATAAGGAAAAAATTTTATTTTTTTTTTGGTTGACTTAAGTCTACATTTTGTTGCGATGAGATGATGAGACGAGGCTGACCGCAGATGAGATCGGCTTGGGAAGTCGCTCACTCAGGTAAGAAGGAGCCAGTTCACTGACACATTTGTAAACGAGAGAGACTAAGCGCAGATCAATCCGTTGCCGAATGGAAAGCCAGTTCAGGTCTTGCGTCGCAGAAGTTATGTGTCCAAAACAGTGAATACTGTTCGCTAAACGTACAGAGGCATTGATCACACATTGGAGGCGACTGATAGTCCGGCAGCCAGAGCGAGTTTCTGCAGGGAACGAGGCCGAAAATCATACTTTCACAGAATGATGTACACCCTATGCCTACTACGAATCAGCACGTCTGCCGAGTTCTAGTGAGTTCCTCTTCTTGTCAGACAGAATCAAAGAAAAACACATGTAAATCCAATGGAACGCAGACTGCAGTTTTTGGCTAATATGAAATTTTGAATGTTTTCTCTGATTAAACGAAACGTGCTAAGCCCAGAGTTATAATTTTTGGCATGAAGTGTCTTCAGGTCATTTCCTATGATGTACATGTGCTTTTATCGTGCATTTAATCAGCTATGTACGTGAGAATGTGATTGAATGTGGATAAAGTAGCTCAAAATGTTTGTGTTTGCCGACATTAAGAGGGTCGCCAAATCAAAATGCGTTTAACTATATAGACAGGGGTGCATGAAAATGAAAGGAAATGACCTGAAGATGTTCCATGCCAAAAATTATGACTGTGGGCTCAGTACTTTTCGTTTAATCAGAGAAAACAAACAAAATTTCATTTTAGATAAAAACTGCAATCTGCGTCCCATTGGATTTACATGTGGTTTTCTTTGATCCTGTCTGACAAGAAGAGGAACTCACTAGAACTCGGCAGACGTGCCGATTTGTAGTATGCATAGGGTGCACATCATTCTGTGAAAGCCTCACTTTCGGCCTCGTTCCCTGCAGAAACTCGTGCTGGCTGCCGGACTATGATAGCGACTGATAGGAGCGAGTGATACTGAGCGACGGATTGTGCGAAGTTGCTGCAGTATAACGAAGCAGGACGATGCGGCTTTGGATACATGAGGTGATAGAGATAGGTTGCGATCGATTGTAAATCCTAAGATAACACGGCGAATGTGATGGTCTGCAATAACAATCACTTCCTCATGTCGAGCGGATAGCCGCTGTCTTGTGGTACACCACATGATGTTTGTTTTCACCATATTCAAGGAAAGCTTGTTGGGTTTCAACCACAGTTGGATAGACCTTACGCACTCGGATACCGTTGCAAAGAGTGATGATTCTTTTTTTCAGAGTGGCATGAGCCGTAAATTAAAATATCGTCGACGAATGCATGAATGTTCACACCAAAACTCTGCACGAGCGATGAAATTTCAGCAGTATATAGATAGCACTCGCATCTATATCGAGTTATCGGAGGTGAAAATGGACTTTGCAATCACTGTTAAAAGTTAATGGATGATTAGGATCATAGAGTAAGTAGACAGTAGGTAGTGTCAACTAAAACAATGTCAGCACACAGTGAAAATATTTATGTGAAAACATTCAGTCGTTTGCGGAGAGTGCGTTCTTTCGGTTTAAAAAAAACATTTGATCCCTTTTAAAGAAGCTAAATTTTTCGAAAATGTTCTGTGTTTATATACTAGTGTCGTGAAACCACTGTATAAGTAGTATGAAACTTACTAGATATCAAAAGTAATGAACATTCACGAACAGGTATCTTTATTAAGCGGAAATTAAGCTGATTTTCAATGAAATTTTAATGAACCGCTTCATGATGCAGGTCTTCATGGAAAATTGAAATCTTATTGTGCTTTATGACTTGGTGATTCATCTACATCTACTATGGTTAATTATGATCATTGTCTTTGATTGATGCATTCCTCTCTTAGTAGGAGATAGCTTGTAATATGATCACGCTTAAGAAACTGCTCTAGATAAAAAGGCTAAACCTTAGTAGCCCCATCTAATTGCTAATTTAACAAACATTGTCTCTCCAAGGTTGTCATGACACGGAGGATTTGCATAATACCATTCCTTCTTCTGCATTGCCATCATTATCACATTTAATTCCGTGGTGGTTTCTTCAAAACTGTAAAACTTTGCATGTCTAGCATTTGGTAGTGGGTCTCAACTCGAGTTCATATAATAAAATCGAAGCTGCATACACATTGGAGATTTGATTAATACTGAGTTGCCTCTCTACCTCATATACCTACTGTATGGTTGGGACGAAGCTATTGCTTCCAACTTCGTTTCATGAAATGCGAGAGTCATCAACATTGAAGCCTCTGTAAACCATGGAATTCCAATTCAACCGCTGGAGTCACCGGTAGCACGGAGTGCTTCGAAGACATATTGCTGATAGCAATTGAATATTTGCCGTAGTTATCGGTAACACAATTATCCCGTTTCTTTGTTATCTTCGTTTCTGATCATTCGGATTCGGTTATTTCTGGGCCACTCTGTATAGCAAATCATTGCAAAAAATAACAAACAATAAAGGTCGCAGACTAAGACAGATCATACTCTCACATGATACATATGAGTCTTTTTCATGCACGTTTGGTTGATAACAAACATACAATTGGCACGTCTTGACACTAGATAAGCGAATTTTATATTATTGGTTTTAGCTTTGTAAATAATGCTTTCAACGCCTGCAGTTTTCTGGGTGATTGAATGTGGAATTTGCATTCATGGCGGCTGAGCGGATTGACAAAATGTACATAAAGCACAAAATTCGTCTTTTAACGATTCGAGAATTATAGCGACGCGAAAATTTTCCGGCGGATTGCTTTATATTCCCGAAATTCTAAGAGAAAGTTCCGTTGCCGGATTCCGTTTCAATATACACAAAAACCAGTTCCGGTAGCGATCATTTGAAGCATGGGAATATTTTCTAAGATTCCGTGTTAAATCATTATCTGCATCCAGACTGACTTGCCGACTGATTAACTGTATAAGCATTGAAAGTGTAGCTGTCATGAGCAGCATTATTAATTATGAAAATTCCATCAAATTTTCATAACATTCTTCATGAACTCTTCTGATGCTCGTTAATCTTTAAACGTCACTTGAAATTGGCGGACTTATCTACATCGCGGAGATACTTTCCATTTAAAATTAAGAGACTTCGGAAGAATTTTTCTTCTTCGCATTGCATTTTCAGCGAACCCATTTGCAGCACTTATATCCGGTATACGGGTCGTTGGGTAAGTTCTCCGTCTTGATTGATGTCTTGCTTCGATATCAATGTATGTTATTCAAATATAGATCCAAGGCAAGGCAGTCCGGAGTCTCACCCCTACCAAAGTCATGCACATTGTGTTCTTTAACGTGCAAGGACTCCTGATGGACCACGCAGTGCCAAATGGCGTCATTGTGAATGGAGATTACTTCCCTTCTTTCATTGGAAGCAATTTGCGCCCTACCATCCGAAGAAAGCGACCAAATCTCCGACAGGATGGACCAATCATCCTGCATGACAATGCCCCGCTTCACGCAGAACGTGATGTTGTTCAACTTCTCACCGGGACTGGGAAATTGTCGAGCACCCTCCTTATTCGCCGGACTTGTCACCATGCGATTTCTTTTGGTTTCCACGAGTGAAAACCAATCCTCGAGGTCGACGTTTCAAGACGTTTGAAGAAATCAACTTTGAATTGGACAAACATGGATCGAAGGACAGAATTGATGACTTAGTAAAGCTCTGGTATTTTGAGTAGGCCATGTATCAAAATATGAAATATATCTTTGTTTCACATGAAAAGCATTTTGTATTTAGTTTCTATAAAGGAGAACAGAGAACTTTTCTAAAGGCCCACGCAGTGAGTGCTACTGAAGTGAGTTGCTACTGACTCATCTATCTCATCTGACCTCTACTGGCTGGACTCTGTCCTTCTTTCAAATGCCTGAGGTACATTTCAGTCGATAGTGACTCTTTTTTTTTGATAGATGCTAATCTTTCTCTAGTATAAATTTAATTTTTGAGGCTGTGCATCTTAAATGTACAGGATCGCGCTTGGTCGGGTTTGAGCGTCCAGAATTTAGCGGTCGAAACGCGATCGTCCTGACCAAGTTCCTGTTGATGACCTCATTAAAATAGCCAAATAATTTATATGCCTATATTTTGTAGAATTTTATTTCAAGTTTTAGCTTAAGGAACTAATATTAATTCTCTTACACACCTGGTAGATTTTTTAGATAGCATAATCCCGCTGTGTTAGCTATATCTGGCATTTTGATTGGAAACAGATCTGTCCTCTTATCATCTGAATGGGCAGACTGTTAAAAAGAATATTTTCAATATATAAGTGACAAACATAATTTTAAACAGAACGACTTACTCGCCTTTGTCCTTCTAGTAAGTATTTGTAAATTTCTGGACATTTTGGGATATAAAAATTTTTCTTTTAAATCACATTTTGCACTTTTTGAAAATTAGCTACTCGTTTGCTTGTTATTTTTAAATTTTGTTACCTTGACCCACTTTGCTACGTTGAATCAGAAACTGTGTGGCCAACGATCTGACGGCCACACATAATTTTCATCTGAATTGTTGCAATGAAGTGTATCAGTATGTTCGCATTTTACTGTGAAAATAGATGCAAACTACAATAGAGCTTGTGCATTTTGAATGTCTTTTTAGACGGATAAGTAAAAAGAAAAATTAAGTTGCATCTCAATACCTAAATGAATACAAACATTGCTCGAACTACACTGATGGAATAGTCAATTCTTTTAATAAGAAGTAGTAAGAATATTTACTTGTTGACTAATCATTGCACCAACTTCGTTTACAGATGTAGAACAATTATTGTTTCAGATGATCTGCGGAGAAGTGCATGAAAAATGCAAATCAAAATCGAAGGATCTTCTTAATTTGGAAATGAACAAGGAAAGATTAGTCTATTCACAGGATACAACCTATTTGAGCACCTTACGTAAGTATGAGAGTACTGAAGTGCATAAAAATTGATGTTTGGCATTTTGTGCATTACTGTAGTGTAAAATGTTCCATACTCATGGTAGGCTACTATTGCATGACGAGTGTTAGGGGAAACTGCAGTATTCAGTTTCAGGGTCATTGGAGACGTAAGGACGTAGGCAGAGGCGTCGCTAAGGAAACATCATTGGGGGGGTGTTTGCTAAATTTTACCTGATTTACAACTTAGAGCCAAAATTTGCCTGATTATTGCACACACGCATACTCACACACATTCCAACATGTTTCATGTTTATATCCTACCGAAGAGGTACCTGCAGTGTTGGATTTGAGGGGAGGGAAAGTGGGGAAGTTCCCCTGCACTGCCTCATCTCATCCCCGGCACTGGAGATGCACCTTCCTTCCCTGAGGGGGAAGAATATTTCCAGTAGATAGGCTTTACATTGCCTCAACCAGATTGATTGAGCATCAGTTCATTATTTTAGTGAATATGAGCAACATTGACAGGCGCAGGCCTAGTTTCCTCACGATTCTTCATAAGCTTAATTGTCTTATCATCAATAATTGACCTTCTTTGTTCATAAAGATAACAAATAAATTCGAGAAGCAGAAAGTGCTGAATGAAATAATTAGAAGGTAGCGAAACCGTCACAAAAAGAGTGGAATCCAGAATGCTATCTTGATTCTTTCAGGGTCTTGATGACAACACACACAGTATTTTATTCATATTAATGTAATAGAACTCTTCACAATCAATAAAATCAAGTTTGGGAACATTGTTTAACTTTCACTCAGTGAATATTGACAGAAGCCCGAATTTTGTGAATTCATTATAGGTCTAATTACAATAAATTACAGAATGATCATCTGCGGAATGTTTGTGTGGATCTTCACATGCGAGACCTACTATGAATTTCTGATGCACAAGGGTATCCACGCACCTTAATTGAAGCATTATTTAACCAAATGCGGGTGGCACCAAATGCATGCATTGAAGAGTCCCTTTCAAGGATCAAATGGGCCTATCTCCTACTTTTTCCATTTATGGTTCAACTGTTTTCAAAATAATTCGCGGGCGTTCTTAGTGCGAGGATGATAGTGGTGCTATATGAATCAATGTCTCTTTCTTTTGATCACCCTTTTTCCGGCTTTGGTTGCAGCGTTGACCCAAAAACTTCCGTTCGAAAGCTTCCCCCTACTGCTATCATGCTCAAATCCAACACTAGGTACCTACCTAATCATCTAATCGGTCGGAAATGACGCCTATAAATGAAAAATAATTTAATTGGTGGTTATTTAAGTGGCCAATGAAATGCCGATGACGTTAAGTTAATTTGTGCGCAATTGGATCCCGTAGTATCCGTTGCATCGAGAAAGTTAACACGCTGTTGACAATAAACTTCTACGCACAGAGAAGACGGTGTGCCTTATTCATACCGTGCGCTTTCCGCGGTGCGCGTGTGAATGACTCGGTATGAGGAAGGTTCGATGAAATCCACCGTAACGATGACGTCATCTCCTCAAGGGACAACGCAATAGCCAGAGCTTACGTGGTGAGATCAAAAATGATTCGACCAGAAGGAATAATGCTACGACTTAGATATTTCACACTGGATGACTAATGAGTATATAGGCAACAAATATCGTATTGATAACTTTCATTGATATTTTTTTCTTTAGTATTTTTATCGATTTTAAATATTTAGTATTTTTCAGCATTTTAGTTGATTTTTGCCATACATTTCCTTTCTTGAAAGTATTTTGACGGATACATTTACTTCGAACATGACTTGCATAAACTTCAATAGGGTCTGAGTTGTATTCATCAATGTATTCAGTTGTTTTGATTGTTATAACAATCACGAGCGGTACCGAGTGTGAGTTGTGTTCAAAGGTCAGTTGATGCTGACAATCTTCTGGAACAGCTGCGGCATTGTTCATATGGATTTCGTCGACCGACATCAGCGACTGAATGCCGAGTACTACTGTGAGCAACTTCGTATAGCTCGTCAAAGTGTTCGAAAACCCCGCAACCAGAATCTTCATCTACTACACGACAACGCGCCCATCCATACTGCAGCGACCACTACAACTGCAATTGAGGACTCAGACTTTCATGTGCTTCCTCATCCCCATAGCTCCGACTTAGCTCCAAGTGACTATTTCCTATTCCGCTATCTAAAGCATCATCTCAGGGGAGAGCGTTTTGTTAATAGTGAGGATGTGAAAGATGCAGTGATGGAATTTTTCAATTCCAGAAGTCGAGACTTTTTCCACGAGGCTTTTCGAGAGCTTCCTAAAAGGTGGAGCAAGTGTGTAGAGAATGAGGGGATTACATTGAGAAGAAATGACTTGTATTTACTTTTGAAATTAACATTTTGTGGATTAGCTGTTGTACTTTTGTGGCATATATTCAGAGGGAAGTTAAGGAAATGTATGGAAAAAATCAATTAAAATGCTGAAAAATACTAAATATTTAAAATCGATAAAAATACTAAAGAAAAAAATATCAATGAAAGTTATCAATACGATATTTGTTGCCTATATACCCATTAGTCATCCAGTGTGAAATATCTAGGTCGTAGCATTATTCTTTCTGGTCGAGTCTAAATCATTTTTGATCTCACCACGTATATCAATCAACGGTTAAATATACACTACCCAGCTAGGCAGAATGAGTTGCAGGCGTTTCAGCGTTAGGTGATTCAGTGCCAATATTCACTGGCCACATTATAGGTAAGGTACTGAAATTACATTTCAATTCCACTTAGATATTTTAAATTTAGCAGAGCTAACTCACATCGCCTTATGTTCCAATTTTTAAGAAAATGCGAGGCGACTGTTCCTCCTGCTCGCATATACAGTCATCCCCGGTGCAGGTCGTTTTCAGCGCGCTATGTTTGACCGCTTTCGCGTGACAAATCAATATCATCAACGGCAACTAACCATATACTTCCCAATCAAGCAATATATCCCAATCAATGTTACTCAACTTCTTACTACATAACACCAAGTTCGATATTTGATTACAGAAAATCGAACTTGGTGTTATGTAGTAAGAAGTTGAGTAACATTGATTGGGATATATTGCTTCCCCCTAATGCAAATATTGACGAACAGATCAGTACATTTAATTCTACGCTGAGTGAAATCATTCTGACATGCATTCCCCGAAAGCAGGTTATTATAA
This sequence comes from Prostheceraeus crozeri, assembly GCA_907163375.1. Lineage (NCBI taxonomy): Eukaryota > Metazoa > Platyhelminthes > Polycladida > Euryleptidae > Prostheceraeus > Prostheceraeus crozeri. Next base: position 89,337 of record CAJQUW010002672.1, on the reverse strand, counting down.
CAAGCAAAGATAAAGACTGGATCACGCCTTTAACTAAAAGTTTGATTCAAGATCGTTGGGATGCCTACAGAAATAAAGACTGGAAAATGTACAAGGTATTACAAGCAAAGGTTAAAGCGGAAGTTATGAAAGCGAAAAGGCAATATGTAAACAAGCTACAGAATTCTCCAAAAGGTATATGGAAGTTGGTTGATGCGGTTACTGGTGGAGGTCAGCGACAGACTTGGGAAGATTTGACTTCTTCAGTTGGTGGTGCTGCAGCTTGTGCTCAGCTTTTTGCTAATCGTTTAACTGATGCTTTTTGTGACACTGATTTTGGACAGATTTATGATACAGTTGAACCTGACGATGCTTTTGATGGATGGATTATTGACATTTCAGACCAGGAGATATATACTCTATTACTGGGGCTATCAACAAAGAAGTCCACGGGCATTGATGGCATACCCACTAAAGTGTACCAAGAATTAGCTGATTTCCTTACAGTTCCATTACGAAGACTATTTATGGCCTCTATAAAGCAAAGATGTTTTCCGATAATGTGGAAAAATGCAATTATCTCCCCGGTCCCAAAAACTACCCCTCCATCTATTGACAGATTCCGCCCAATAAGTATTTTACCTGTCCCAGCTAAGATATTGGAGAAGATTGTTCTGAAGAGAATGTGGAGCTCATTTGTGGCGGCTTATGGCAAAACGCAACATGGATTTCGTCCAGGCCACTCGACGAACACTGCTCTTATTGACATCATAGAAAGATGCCTACTTGAATATGATAACCCTATGTCCAATGGTGCTGCTCTCATTTCATTTGACTTGTCATCGGCATTTGATTGTGTAAACCACTCTCTCCTGATTCGTAAGCTTCAATCGCTGTCTTTTCCACCTGGTTGCATAAAATGGTTGGAAAGCTATCTACGTGACCGTACTTGTCGAGTGAGGATAAATGGATCTCTTTCTCAACCTTTCGCTATGGAGAAAGGAATACCGCAGGGATCAGTGTTGGGACCAGCTCTGTTTTCTTTGTTTGTTGGTGATTTCTCGGTTACTGGCATTGATGCATACGCTGTTCAGTATGCTGATGACATTAATCTGATCATACCGTTATCGAGATCAAGTAGCAGTGAATCTGCCATTTGAGCGAGATTGAGGGTATCGAAAAATGGTGTGAGGAAAATAAGCTCTACTTGAATAGAAGCAAATCAAAGGTTTTGATATGTTGCAAGAAAAGTTGTGGACAATTGAAGTTGCCGATTCCAATTGTGAGTAAGGTCACTATTCTTGTGTTACTGTTAACAACAGACTTACGTGGGACGACCATATCCGTGATGTTGTTAAGAAGAGTAATCGTCGTTTTTATGTCCTCAGAAAGCTGAAATACTTTGCAAATACCGACGATCTTCTTAAGATCTATAATGCACTGATTCGCTCAGTCTTAGAGTACGCTGCTCCTGTCTTCGTGGCCTTGCCTATTGGGTTGTCCCGGAAAATTCAAAGGGTGGAAAATCGTGCTTACAGGCTTATTTGTGGTACCCGGATGCATGATAATGATAATTTGACCAACAGAAGAATAAATCTGAGTAAGAAACTTTTCAAAAAAGTTGCTTCAGATAGCTGTCATGCTCTACACAGATATATTCCCGGAAAACTGAGGTACTCTTCCCATTTTCGTGTCCCTTTCTGTCGAACTGCGAAGTATAGAATGTCCTTCTTCCCTTCTACAACTGTTCTCATGAATGAAGAGATTAGCGCTCGTCACTTCTAATTCCTTATGTGTTAACTTATGTACCAGTTCGTTCATTACTTGTGTTGCTTGTATCCTGCATGTATGATTTTCATTGTATTTCGAAATATACGCCATTATTATTATTATTATTACTTTCTGGTGTCTAGAAAGGGTGAGAATTTCCCGACATTACGATGTGTTTTTGTGACAAGACGTGTTTTTGTGGCTAAGAACAACGTCAGTGAATATTGCAGCTGAATCGCCGGCAAACCGGCGGTTTGCCTGAAATTTCTCATTTTACCTGAATCTTTTTATTAATTTCATATTGGGGGGGTGTTACGGTCCCCCACACCCCCCCGGTCGCGACGCCTCTGGACGTAGGCAGGATTTTCAAAGGGAGGAGCGGTGACCTATGGAAAAAGGGGGTTCCCTCCCATTGAAAACTGTTCTAGCGGAAGCTGTTTTAAATTTGTGGTTTTTGGAGCGGGTATCATAAGTGCTAGTATGATCATGCTACCGATCGTGACAGGTAGTATACAATACATGTATGAAAAACGCATTTGCAAACAACAGTAAAACAGCTGCGACAGCAGACTTAATGCTCAAATATGCCTTGAATGTTTTAAGCAAAGTCTTTGTGAAGATATAAGTAACTGAACTTAATGATCCATAGTTGGCATGATTTTTCAATAGTTGCTGCAAAATAAGTGTAAATGATCGTCAGTTAGTGGCATTTTCTTCGAAAACCGTAAAACCTTTCTTAAAAACGATGAACTCAGTCAAATGTACGTGGTGCGTTCGGAAACCTCGTGGACTCGAAAAGAAAACAACAAGATATCAAGTCTCGCTTTTCTTTGTTTGACAGTATGAGCGTCTAGACACAAATTAACCTAGTTTCAGTCAGATGTTTTGACCTCAGTGACTCAGCGATCGATTTCAGTGTAATGCACCCAAATTTGGACATTGATGAGTCACCTCCAGTCTTATTGTTCATTCATTCATTTCCAACCGATATGACAGCCTCAGGTTGAATTCCGAGTAATAGAGCGATTCTCGAGAAGGAAGGGACGAACTGGCGCTGAGATTGTTGGTTAGGAGAAGAAAGCCCATCCAAGAGTTTCGTTTACAGTTGGATGCGAGAATTTGCTGGAGGCCGAACACCAGGTTTCGATGAAAAATGCGGAGGGCGACCAATGGAGATCGGAGACAACAAGGAACAAGAGATTCCTGCGATCATTCGAGACAGCAGAAGAATCACTATTCCAGAATTATCGACACCCATCAACATCAGCTTGGATTTGTGCAATCGAATCCTCAAGTCAGTAGGCGTTTGGAAACTGTCTTCAAGATTTGTTCCGCGATTTTTGACAAGAGAAATGATGGATCGACATTTGGAGTGCTGTGAAGTATTTTTAAGAGCATGGAGATGACTGCAAGTTCAACATTCTCACCGAAGACGAGACTGCGATAAACCTTTTCATACCAGAAAGCAGAAGAGAGAGTAAAGAGTGTAAATTTCCGGATGAGAAGTCCTCAAGGATGATGCGATCTGGATCGACTCAAGGTCACAGGGGGAGGGGGCTGACTTTGTTTTGGGACAGAAAAGGTGTCGTGCTTATGGACTTCGAGAAGATTATGGAGACGTGAAGATCAATGCCGATTATTATGTTGACCTTCTACAAAAAGTCCGCCACACTCGTCGATAGCGGCGGAATCTGCCGTACTGGATTCTCCAAGGCATTTCACCAATTCATTCCGCTGCGAAAACAAGGCGTGCATCGCAGGACTTCGGATTTGAAACATTGATGCACCCACCATACACCCCCGACTTAGCCCTGTCGGACTTATCTCTTTTTCGACACTTGAAAAAACATTTGCGTGGTCAGCACTTTCAAGCAAAAGATGCTCTGCGACTACCTGTTGAAGAATATTTTAGCGGATTGTCACCCGAACACTTTCGCGCGGCCTTCGATGAACTTGTGGACCGGGTGCAAAGGTGCATTGGCTGTCAAGGTAGTTATATTGAAAAAGTAGTAAGAAATTCCACCTGTATTAGTGCTAGTATGACCATTGCTAGTAAATTGACATGAAACATTGACTGGAATATAAAAGTTTCTATTCGAGTCCACGAGGTTCTCGAACGCACCACGTATTGTTGAATTTTCAACTGTTTCACAATAAACGCAGTATATGAATAATGAATGATTCAAATTGCAATTGTGAAATATAGCTTTTGATTACTGACCTAATCCGGGAAATGTTCATGTTCCTGATATTTCGCGAATCGGCCAAAAACAAATTTCGTGACTTCATCTTTTCGCGAATCCGCTTGACCGCTAAAAAAGAGTGCACGGAAATTACATTTATTGCTAAGGAAACTGTTACGGAAAAGCTGCGGAAACTACTCATGTTGTAAACATTACTTATGACTGAGTAACAATTAGTACTCATGTAGTACTTAAATATCTAAATAATATGCAACAATGGTATGAAGCTCTCTTATTGGGAGTGGAAAAATGCTAATTGGATGGCTCAGCCTCTACACAACCTGATATCACTGAAGCTTGTTGGAAACGGAATAAGTGTAGTAATCTGTCCGTAGCAGTTGCCCCACCCTCTCCCCGGAACATAAGAGTTCATTTAATGTTCGAAAGAAGTCGGCTGCATGTCACAACGTTCATGCAATAGGAATAGGAACAATCGAAGTTCGAACGTTCATTTCTACGTACAACTTTCATGTTTCTCAGTTTTTCTCAACAAGCTGCGATTGTGAAGGAACAATTGGTGGGCGTCTAGATTTTAACGTGAATTTAACCCGAGTGTAACATTGAACATCATATGAACGTTGTTTCGCAATCGCAACTTGTCGACAAAAACAAAGCTCGAATTTTGTAAGTCGTCGAACTCCGATGGCATGCGTAACCGAATCTAAGTCATGAAGCTTACAAAACGGTGTTTTGACGACAATACTTCAACGCTTGTAGGCTGTGAATTGATGGACGTTAGTTTAACGTTGCTAAAATAGGCACATGTACACCGAAAATCTATGGACGTACTGATTATTAACAGTTTTGCAGCATATCCTTCAAATTACAATCATTAAATATTAGGATACCAACTAATTTGTTACAACTTGAAGAATTTTAGTGAGGAAGCGATTCTATTTTTGCACGAATTCGACTCACACGACTCAGGGCACGATGAATCGAAAATCGCAAGATTCCTGAAATTTTAAATTTTTTTCAAATTTAGTGATTGATCAGAAGTTTATTATAGAGAGTCCAGCATGACATATTTTTGATTTATAGACCGCTATTTTTTCTACAAAGTTGACATTTTCTAATAAAATTTGGACTGTGGGACACATAGCTTACTTAAACAGTAAAATTATTAGTCCTATTAGTTAACACGATACCTCTACTTTATTTTGAAATATTTTGGAATTTAGGTTACAACACTATAAATCAAAAATTGTTCAGAATCTATTATTAAGAATCTGCTTCAAATCTGCTACACATGCAGTACCTAAGCTTACTTTGAAGTAGGCCTATCTACCAATGTTTTTATTTGCCAATTTTGATTCCGTTGATCTTTATCAACCATACATTATCAAACATAGTTGTAGGCAGTCGCCACCTCTTCGATCAATCTAGTAGGGAGCAAAGGCATAATCAGGTGATTATCAATTAATGCAAACCATAGAATTACGAAGTTTGCAAGATATTAGCAAATCTGCATATGAAGCTAATACTACTTTCGAGTGCAATAATCAGTATCATGGCATAACCTCAGCTTACAACGGCAAAATGACTTAGTGAAAGTTTCTCGTTGGCATTAGAAACCAACATATCTTTAAACACGGCACAATATTTGTTGCCTATGTAGGTCGCACATATTAAATTTGCAGATAATATTTGCCAATATTTTCGAAATCAGAGACCAAAACCGTTTTTTGCCTCTCCTGAGAAATCGACTTTAGTGGACTTAAGCCATTTTGTTATTGCACGGCACAATTGTTGCTAGGTTAAGTTCATAGTGTGCATATAAAATGTAAATCATGCACTAATTCCTAGTAATCGAATTAAGACACGACACGGTAAAAAAATCTAATGATCCAGGAAACGGGAGATACCAAAATTAAACAACTACCCTAGTGGAGAATCCTGTAAAATAATTAATACTAACTACATGGAGTAACTTACTCCAGTACATCAATCCAGTACAGGGATTGAAGTACGAATAAGGGCTAGCCGACTCTACTTAAGACGGGAAGGGAAATAATAAATTTATTTGCTTTTAATGCGGAGATGAAATATTAGGGACCTACTAAGCTTGTCATCATGCAGGGTCTATGATTCGTATAATTTCTGTTGGCCTACTATGCCAACATGTTTAATGCTATTGCATAAAAAGAATTCCTTCAACATTCCTACAGGATTCCCATAGAGAGTTACTGTGGTGTGGGAAATGAGAAATCACGTTACACGACAACTTTTTTTCCATATCAAGAAAATTTCATTGAGATTTCACTTTGCAAAAAATCCCTCAATTCCTGATTATTCGGGGAATCGTTTAACTGCACCCGCTACTGGTCTCTAGTCTATTGCTTTTATTTTCTTCACAACGTTGCATGTTTATGCTGTTCATGATAGTAGAGCAATATATAATTATGAGTTTTAAAAGCAAGGTCCTGTTCTGAGTGCCAACCCTCAGAAGACCAAGGTATAAGACTAACGTTGAAGACCGAGGTTGATTATTTTAATCATTTCAACTAATCAATAAGCCTACCGCATAGTAATGAAGGAGGAATGTTAATATTATATTTTAAGACTTCTTTGAGCATTCTGTTATCGTAAAAATATGGTAAAAGGGATGAAGATAGTCATTAACTTGTCTATTATTGCCAGTTTAGGCCTATACATATATAGGTCCTATCTCTTTTATAAATTGGACAGTTTTGAATGCATGAGTACTTAGTATTAAATTGATAGATCTTATTATCAAGAAGGCATGATAATCCGACTGTACACATTTATCGAGTATCCATGTAATTTCAATGGATAGTTCTTCAATCCACTGCAGACTATCTTCGCCGCAGACTTATACAGTAATAACAGTATGCTGTAGTCTTTCTCTCTGGCACTTGCAACGCACTATATGCTTGTCGATTTGCTATGCCTGCACACACATGCTCATTGTATTCGGTGCAGAAATTCGAAGTTGGAGTGCAGTTTCGAGTCGGCTTCCCTACATCTCTGCATCTCATACAGTGTCTCATTCTGTTGACTTTGATCTGCTCCCGCTCCAGTCTTTGAGGATTCTGTTTTTTTGTCAGCCTTGTCAAACTACCAACTGTGGCGGTTGACAAGCGCATTGGATCCCTCAGACGTTTCCAACATGCAGGACATCTGAATGAACAAGAGTCTAATACCGTCTTTCAATTTATAAAGGTGATAGAAATAATAACCCTTGACAGATACACTGCAAAATCTTTAACTTTAACAGAATCGATTTTTTTTTGAAACATCACATCATGCAAGCAAAACGCTAATAGCGGAAAAACAGTAACCAGGGACTAGCAAAAAGGGTCAGGTGATATGAGAAACTTTTCCGCAGAATGTGTTTGATCATTATTTTTTCCGAAGTCATTGGTCTTTTGAGGGTTAAAACGAAGTGACAAGCAAACATTTCTCCAACTTTCATTTTCGCAAGTGGAAAAGCATTTTGCGAAATTCGCAAAATCAAAACTGGTGCAAAAATTTTCCGGTTTACGGTATAGTATATTCAATGAAGTCTGTGTTGATCACGCTATACTCGAATGCTTAAGTAAGAAATGATAAATGATGCTTAAATTTTTAAGTAAATGTGTTGTAGCCAGGGATGCGTAGTCGGAGTCCCCGAGTCCATTTTTGCTGGGGTCGGAGTCCGGACTCCGGCAAATAACTAGACGCGAAATATAATACAAACAAATTATTTATCCTCGTGCATAGCTGTCACTGTCTTGATGTCAACTTTCTCCGTCAAACAAAAGTACAGAGACAGCAGTCTCTGCAAAGCTTGTAATAGTCGAGGGAGTGAACCGTGATAATGAAAAAAGGATTGTCTTTTTACTTAGTGATTTAGTAGAATAGACAAGCCTTCCTAGCCTCGATCACACCTACGTGCCAAGGGTCACATCAAAGACAGAAATGAAATACCAGTTTGTTTGAGAACATTAATCGTGATCACGTTAATCGTGTGTGATGGCTCCTCTAAAGCGCGTATGAAAATCGAAGGTGTGCTCATATTTTTTGGAGAAGGATGGGGATTTTCCTGCCTGGTAGAGACTGGAGAAAAACCGTGTGAAGCACGGATTAAGAAGATGGGAGGAGCCGAGTCGTATGTATCCAACTGAAAGCGACATTTGATAAACTTTCATCGAAAATGATTGATAATTGATACAGAAATGATCACTAAAGATAGGTTCAGGTAAGCCTGTAATGATCTATGATGTAGGTTGCCAGTTTTTTTCAAAAAAATAGCCTTTATATACTTGCCACCCGGAGTCGGAGTCCTCAAAAGCCGTAGTCCTATCAACCCCCGGAGTCGGAGTCGGAGTCGGAGTCCTATCAAAATGATAGGACTCCGTATCCCTGGTTGTAGCCATGACAGTTCTGCGCTGTCGCTGATTAATAAAACGCTAAAGAAAAGCTTAGATCTGATTTGAATGCAATTCATCCATTTATATTCCCTCTATTAAATATGTCAACGATATCTTTTCCGTCAATTGTTAATTCAAAGTTAATTTTGAAACATCGATTTCAGATTCTGCAATGAATCCCGATAGTGCACCAATGACCTTTTTGATTACTGCTGGAGAAAATGACGACAGTGAAGCAAGGTACAACACGAGAATCGTTCAACATTTGTTGAGCGTATATCTTCAGGTACGTTTGATCCAGCTAATGAGCTTGTAGAATTCGCTAAGAACCATTAATTATAACATGAAAATCACTTTTTCAAATGCGACTATTCAGTCAAATAATTCAAGTGATGTAATCATTGAAATTACTTGGAATTGTTAAATGATTTATGAAATATGATGCTTTAGACCTGACATACAGTGTGTTTGTATAATCATGATTTTTTTTTTAATTTTTGTGTGCAAATTTTTGAAAAATTTTGCAGCTGCATTTTCTTTGCGAATGTATTCATTTTTTTTTTCTGTAACTAGGAATCCAAAAAAGGATAGCAATGAGATTCTCCAGATCAACTGCAGAAGAGAGGGGATCTCAAAATATCATGCATGCTGCATGTAAAGGAAATGGAAAAAATTGCGTCATTATACTAACGCGTCAAAAAAAAAAACATTTGAGTAAATTAGATTGCAAATGTCTGAAAAATGCAGCCGCTTGTTCGCCAGAAACGAAGGCACGCTGTTCTGCACTGTATTCTTTTTATATTTGATGTGCTCTGTCAGCTCGATGCATCGCCAAATGAATATTATCTTTAATAATCATTTAGTTAAATATTGCATCTTAACGGAGATGTGCATGGTCCGCCTAAAATTCAAAATAGAAAGATGAAGATTTTAAAGGAAAATAGAAAACGTTTATGTGTTCTGTCTCTGGCCTAATTATGGCCTGACTGTGTAATACTTGAAAATGGCACGATAAGTGTAGTTGGTGTGTCACCTTTGACTTGGCTTCTACAATAGATCGAATTTCAACATTTGCTCTGACCTTGCTTAAAATTTGTGTAGGCATCTAAATCAAATTCACTCAAACACTGATACAATATTTCCTTGCAGATCGTCAACAGACGGATGATGGATAATATTCCAATGCTTTTGAGGACAACACAACACAACCAATTCATCGAAGCGCTTCGCCAAAGAATCAATGAAACCGCTTGTGCAGAGGAAGTTGAGGATCTCATCGTTGTGAATGTTGAGCTAGAAAATGAGCGGAGACGTCTTCAGGAGAAATATGACAGACTTGTTGAGGCTGTGAAGATGTTGAGTACAAAGTAGCGTCGATGAGGAGCTATGGGCCAGGGTAAACTGCTGTATACATTTTCACCGTCTGTTTGTGTAAAAGAATATCTTTAGTAAATGCTTGATTTTTCTACCTTGAAAAAGTAGTTTTTCAAAACGTTTTTTGTGACGAATACTTTGTCAGGATGCTATGGACCTGTGAATCTAGAATTTTTGACTCGAAACGAATCTCGAGTCGAATCATTGAAAGCTTACGCAGGCCTACGTTAACATGTTGTTTTATTCACAGTTTGTTTAGTCGAAGGATATTGAGGATCTCGTGGATTTTTTACATGAACAGCGTGCCAAATTGCAAGCGCCGATAGGCATCTGGCGGACGGCATACAAAAACTACCATTTGTGAATACGACATCAGCATTTAATGCAATTTATCACCCTGCTGTTATCAAAGTAGCGAAAGATCGAGACAGATGTAGAAAGCTGAACATGTCATAATGAGCCGGAAGAATTTTCCACTGGAATATGAGCCACACGATTAGATAGCTATTATGAAAGTACAGTAGTCATGTCAGGAACTTATCAGGAAACAAGGAGTCAAATCAAGGAGTATTTAGTTTTCCCTGACCACGTAGTCTGCTCCGCTGTGTACAAGGTGAGTTAAATTATTTGTCCCTATTTCACACATGCAAAATGTTGTAGATCAGTAAAAATCCAAACAATTCTTAAATGCGATCTATCATTCTAAACCTCTGAGTGTAGCCAACAATCGTGCAAATTTTAGAGGCTCATAGATATGCTAACTTCTACAATATTCGACGATTTTGAATTTGAAAATTTTTCTCAGTTTTACATGTTGCATGGCAGTTGATTTGCAAATTTTACATGAAAGTTGCCTAATTCTACATGAAGTCAATCGAGGCCTTCATGGCAACTGGAATGTCTGTAAGATAGCCAAACACTTTAAAGAAAGTGAACAGTTTGAAAATAGTGGAATGAGTTTTGACTTTATCGAAAATATTGTTTTGTGAGCTCTATAAATAATTCACACATGCGTCGCAGAACGAAGTCACTACGAAGGTATTCATTCAATCATGGGATCCCGGGATTATCGCATTTTTACGGGTTTCAGAATCCCAGGATTGCGTAACCGGGATTCGTTAACATCTGTTTTTAGGCAGTTGGGCCGTATGAAAATGGAGTATCAAGGAAGCAACAATGAAGATAAACGTATTTCATTGTTGCAAATTGTAGTACAAGTGATGACTAAAAGTGCTTTTGTGCACGAAAAAATTTTCTGCAGTTCTACCATAAGCTGAGATGAAGTCTGTAGAGAGGTGTTGGAGAGCTCACTAGTTCGCCGCAGTCAGCTCTTTGTCTGACAAATGACTGTCAATGGTCAGTTGATACATTTATCCCGTTTTATCCCCTGCAATCACTTACAATTCGCCTGTATGATGTCGCTAAGTTTCACATGAGAATTGCAACTGAATATCAGTTTGATTATTCAATCTGTCCACTTATGGAACTCTGGTATTTAGTTATGAAGCTAAAAGTCTTCTAGTAAGGAGTCAGGCCTTCGGTACGGCTCGTCCATGTAAATACATCATCTGGCACTTAGCTCCCTGCGTGACACAAGCGTCTTCCATTTGACGAACAGATTTCTCAGCAGCTGCTAGCAATTAATAAAGCACGTCATCATTTCTAACGCGCGCATCGACTGATAGATTGTGTGAGGAGCAGGTCACCTGATATTCGAAGGAACTGAGTCAATGTTGAACAGTGTCAATACTTTATTTTTAGCAACAGCAAATGGACATCTTATTGAATCAGCGTCTCGATGTACATGTACAGCATATTCTTGCCGTGAAGAAGTCGTCTCATATTTGGATATAATTGATCCTGCAGTGATCTGTCTGACTGTAGCAAATACAATGGCAATGTGTTCTTGATTTCATTGAATTATAAATAACAACTTTGAATAATTCATTACTGAATTACTAAATAATTATATTCCATGGCAATGAAAATGAAAATGAAGTAATCCAATCATAACTGGGAACCAGCTAGACTAAGTAAAAAGTACAACGCTGTCAAGAGATTGAACTGTTTTTATTTAACCCTTTCATGCATATTGCGGCTAACAGACAACATTTTGACCTGCATCTTCAGCAAAAAAAAAATTATTTTTGAAAATGATTCATGCAGCAAAATGCTAATAGGTAGGCCTAGAGCAACCAAATTAATTGAATAGCATAGACTCTTATTAATAGCGAATTAATTAATGTATGTGTTGAATTGAAAACAGTGCTCGTTGGAGATCTGTCGCAAAAATTTGCCACCAAGATAGGACATTTTGTCGCGCTCAAGCACTTTTCGTCATGGCCAAAGTACAGATGTGACACCATTTTTTCGTGTAAGCGTTAGACACGTCCGCTTGGAAGTCGCCTCAATGCGGAATAACGGGATAAATATATCAACTGACCACACTAGGTGACATGCTACGCGTAATTCACTCGTAATTACGGAACACCCCAAACATCCGTGGTTAAGGACATTCTATTCTTCTACCCGCGTGCATACGCGCTGCACTAAGAGTCAGAAATCACTTGATCTGATGCTGTTGAAACATGGCGAATGTTTATGAATACGCGCGGGCGAGTGTTTATAGTTTGCGCTGCCGCTTGAACCACGGATGAACCCCTAAGCATGTTCTGTCTTCCCTGAGCATGAAATTGAGGTCCTATCACATTGTTTAGCCTCTGATACATGCAGACACATGAGACGCAAGTCTTTATAAAAGGACTGCCGACAGATGTTGCAGCAATGTCACGCATAGCCACGGATGTCTAGGGTGTGTAAATACGCGTAGTTTACGCGTGAATAATGGGTAACTGAGCGTAGCATGTCACCTAGTGCTTTCTCAATTGTGAGACTTTATCCAGCCTCCTCCGCTAGCTACTCAAGATGTGCTTTTTCAATTTAATGATGAATGGTTCGTTCATTTTGATGGTAGCTGTGGGCTCTTCCCTTGCTCCTTCTCTTTCTTCCTTCGCTATGAGCTTAGTCGAAAATAAGATCGATGAATTTCCGTTGTATTATCGCCGATATGTTGATGACATATTTGCCATATTCAAAACTGAATCAGAGGCTGACACTTTTTTGAATTTGATAAATTCTACACACGACAGTATAAACTTCACTAGTGAAGAGGAAGAAAATCACAACCTTATTCTTTCTTGGATGTGACGGTCGGTTTTGAAAATTCCTCTTTTGCGACTGAACGGAGAGCTAGACCAACGAATGCGGGAACTTATATTCGTTTTGAATCGTATGCTCCTGTGAAATACAAAAAGTCTGCGGTTCGGTCTCTTTTTATCAGGGCCAAGCGCCTCAATACATAGTTCGCTAGATAGTTATGTTAAAATGTGAGTAAGCAGATCAAAAATATTTTCATCTCTAATGATTATCGCGTCAAGTTGATGGATATAAAAACCTAAGTTGATTCTCCTACCAATAACAATACTAGCAACAGCAGAGGCGAGACTGCTAAAACTATCTATTGGTCGCTTCCTTTTAAAAAAGGAAAAGGAGCATGAAACCTTAAAAGTGTCCAGATAATTTTACTCCATTTTAGATAAAAACGACGCCAAATTACAGGTCGCTTTTAAAACTTTCAAGACCTCAGCAATTTTTCCTACTAAACATACAGTCCCTCCGTGTTTAGCATCCAACGTGATCTATTGCTATGTATACATCCAGTGCTCAAACTCTCACATTGGTGAGACACCGACACAAGTAATCACGAGAGCGAACGAGCATCGGAGAGGAAATTAAGACTGTCCCTACCGAAGTGAGCTGTCATCCACACGAAGCAAGTCAAGAGGACTTCTAAGTTTTGTTTAGAAGTATTCACAACCGCATTGCAGAGACACTATGCATTAAATCAAGTACTAATGTGCTAATAATTGAGAACTGTGTGAACATCAGTGCCTCTCCAAATGTTCTAATGCTAGCATCTGTTAGTGAATTGCATTGATTATGATTTATCCATGCATACAAACTGGGTACTTATGGGTTATCCTGCCCCACGTTTTCAAATTTGTCTAAAATTCGTAGAAATGGATCAAACGTCACAAAACTTCAGAGACACGTATTTGAGTATATTTTCTACACACATATAATAATGTATGTAGGCCTACTTATGTACACTGGCCTACACCACTTCCCCCGACCCCGTGGACAATTCATGGACACTGTGTGTAGATTGCCTACACACATACAAATTTAGGCAAATCGGACAAGTACTTTTTGCAGTAGAGACGATAAGTTGAAGTGTAGCGGTGTCAGCAGCGTAATCTGACTTTGTCTGTTCGAAGCATTATTGCTACTCGTGTGTGCATTGTTCTCTTTCCGTCTTCGTGTCATCTGCACTATTTGAAATCTTCCCATGACTACTACCTCGCCACACCTTTTTGAAGTTACAAATGTTAATATAGAGGATGTGCTGGTCATCGTCACTTCACGAGTTGTCGAGAACAGAATTTGTTGACCTCAAGTGCTATCTGTTCAGACGATGAGGTCCGGTGAAGTCAGATCAAACTATACACATCGCTACACTTCATGTTATCGTACTAATTCAAAAAGTACTTGTCCGATTTGCATAAATTTTTGCATGTGGGTAGAAAATATACTCAAATACGTGTCTCTGAAGTTGTGTGACTACGGATTTTGGACAAATTTGAAAACCTGGGGGGGGGAGATAACCCATAAGTACTACAAACGGTTGTCTCAGCCATTGTATTGTCCAGAAGATTGGTTTTAAACAAACTCGAAATCGATCGACGAACATGATCGCTTTATCTGTGAGAAGTTTGGGCTCAACCAGTTGCTATAAAGAGCTTTTTGTATGAAAACTTACATTGTAATTCAGTTAAAGAAATTTCCTTGATGATCAACTCAATTTCGTTTAAAATGAAAATTCCAATTTAGTAAATTTCACTATTTTTGAAATCTAATAAGCTTCATACTGCGTAAATATTAACATCTAAAGTGCCGAATCCCTGGTATGTAAACACAGAAATAATTTGCAAAAATAAGCCTTTATAAAAATTAATCAAATATTTTCTGAACCTCAAGAATACAATCTCCGAGAAAAAATTAACCTTTTGATTCAAACATTTTCACTGTGTTTTGACATTTTTTGAGTTGTATTCTACCTTCTTTGTATACTATACTTACTCAATGATCCGCAATTCAAATGCTGCACGAAAATAATCCTTATCACTTGAGAGTGGCTATATGAGTTGCCGAAGTTAATTGTTGAACATCAATGAATAATGGGAAAACTATTTACAACTTCATTTTTCCAACTCGTATCATGAATACCAACAATCAAAGGCAGTTTTACCATCATGAGTTTGTGCTATCACTATCTAACCTGAACCAAAAAGGGTAGTTGTAAGACGACGTGGCAACGGTGCATAAATTCAAAACTTCTTAATTCAACTAAAATCGATCAAAATAGTGAAAAAAATTCCATAAGAAAAAGTGCTTAAGTAGTGAATAAATGACTCAGCTTTAGTTCATGCAATATTGCAATTTAGCAATTTTGATCATTTGCTCGAAAAGTAAAAATATCTCCTAACCTAACCTGATAATAGTTCTTCATCGCACGGATTTGTTTAATTTTTCAGGTATAATTGAATGCCAGATTCAAAATACGGAAGTTCATAAAGATACTTATTGCCCTGATATCACGCTGCCTCTTTAAGGGTTGACGGCAGAAACGACAATGTCAAATCCGTCAAAGAATATCGCAGACACGAATACAACTCATTTACCAAACAGGTTCTACGCTAAATAAGATACTGCATATAAAAATGCTGATAAAAGTGTGATCTGTTGCTAAAAAAGCTATAAGTAAAGTGACGTAATTACAACATAAGTCAGAGAGGAAAAGTCAAAGAATCAAAGCACAAGTAAAAGGGAACTCTTTCTGTCTACACAGAGGGGGTTTGGAGAGTCGCATGAGTACCGCCTCGCTGACGAAGAGCTCAAATGCAGTTCTACAGAACTTATTTAACTTTATAATTGAATGATTATAAGGAGTTCAAATATAGAGTTTTAATTTCGAAAAATTCATTTGATTCATCTCATCAAAATATGACGCAAGTCACCGGCGACATATGAGGGGTAGATGCATTTATTATTTATGTTCTTGTATTTTTACAAAAAATTGTCAAAAACTTCATTTGAAAAGTAACTTCCACTCCAAAAACTGTGTCATACTCATAGTTTTAGCTATATTGAAATAATCCTGTATGTACTCCAAGAGAATTCATTATGAATTCAACTGAATTAATGAACAGAGGACCAGATCAACAGGTCACGAGCCGAAAATAAAGCATTACAGTGTGAAACAAATGAAAAAGATTGACCTTTCTTTAATGAAAAAAATTCTGCCAATACATGTATGAGTCCTGAGTGGGTAGTGTTTACATATGGTCTTACCTAAATTTGACAAGCAATCATATTGTTTATGTGTGTAGCTAAAAGTTAGTTAACCCTTTCGATCCTATGACGACACGTTGTCGTCACGCTTACATGCACTATGACGACAGCGTCTCGTCATGAGAAATTTTGCTAACTGTTTAGGCGTGAAGTATTCCAGTTGCTTGTAAAACACGTTAGATGTTGTCTTTAGCGCATATTATGTGCAAACCAACTATATTTAATAGAATTAACCGCTGTAATGGTACATGTACATGTAGTAGGTTACATGTACACGTACATCAAGTCTATTGAGGGCAAGTAATGCATTAGTTTCATGCTGCTGCGATCAGCTGTGTCTTGTGTTTCTGCTGTCTTTACATGATCTGATTGTCGGCAATACAACTCAGCGGTTGCAGTGCGATGTCACCTGCATTCAGTCGAGCCACACATGAAGCATATTCAAAGTATTGATTGATGGTGATTGTATGATGACGTCCGGTAAAGATTGCGCGTGGCTGATTCGTTGTTAGGTAGAGCATCTTGCACGGTATATTGTCATTTGTCACAACTAATTTCTGATCATTCTTTCAATGGCAGCGGCACCATCATGTAGTACCAGGCACTCAACACGCCGAGTGCAGCCAGTCCGTCGCTATGGTTTTGATTCCGATAACAGTGAAGACGATTCGGACAATGAAGATACGACTTTTGATCCTCCCCATATTACAGATGAGTCGTCTTCTGATACCGATTCTGATGGCAGTGAAGATCTAGAAGCGAGTGCCGAAGATGGGTGGACTATCATCGAGCCGACAGATGTCAGTGATGCAACTAACTTTGTGTTTCTTGGAGAGTGGGGCTGGACAGATACGGAGATTGACAGTACCGAATTTACAGTGAGAGATTACATAATCAAATTTCTACCAGACAATTTGTTTGAAACCCTCACAAAATGGGTGAATGACCGTGTCCTTATTGAAAAATGAAAATGTTCGAATGATGGAGGAAGAGCAAGAAGAAATGCACTGGAAAAATGTTACTATTTTAGAAATGAAGACATTTGTTGGCATTACTCTTCTAATGGGCATCGTAAAGAAACCCACAATCAGATCTTACTGGCAAACCGAAGAAATGATGACAACTCCCTTCTTTTTGCAACCAAAGTGTCTGAGTCGTGACAGATACATCGCTATTCTGAGATTCCTGAGATTCTCGGATCCATTTGCGGTGGACCCATCCAAGAAGGAAAGCAGACTTGTGGTTTCTTCTCTATTGTGAATGATCTTTGTTCTCAGTACCGACCACTTCAATCTCGAGTTTGGATGAAAGTCTTGTATTATTCAAGGGAAGGCTTTCAATCAAGATGTTTATTCGGACGAAAAGATCCAGGTTTGGTGTGAAGTTATTCATTTTTGCAGATAGAACGGGATACATGATTTATTCTCAAATCTTATCCTCAATTGGCAAGGATACCTGTTATGAAACCGGCGAGCCTGGTACTGAGGCGCTTTCGAATAGTGAAAAGATAGTCGTTCGATTACTTTCAAAGGCTGACATGCTTGACAGGGGATACGTCCTGAATATAGACAATTGGTTTACAAGCTTGCGGCTGATAGAGTACCTTCTTTCGAGAAATGCGGGTGTTCGTGGAACAGTCAGACCGCAAAGAGGAATTCCAAAAATTCTTATTCAAAAGAAACTGCAACCTGTGTCATCGGCATTCGCTGAAAAGGACCGAATAATAGCGGTAAAATTCTGTGACAGAAAGGATGTTTATCTGATGTCCACGTGTGACAATTGTTACGATCTCCCAAACCCGGTAGGTCGTAGCAGAAAAGAGGATTGGCTTCTTAATAATGCTTTATTGAGCGGCAAATGGTATGGGCCCTCTTGAGGGCCTGGAGGGCAAGTCTCGAAAGTGGCCCCTAGAAGGACCAGTTAAGCGTTCACGTTAAAGTTAGTGCGCGTGATCAGCAGCAGCAGCGAGCGGGAACGGTCGGAGTTTGAACGGGCACGCTTGAGCTCCGCGGACAGGAATTGGGAGTGATTTGGTCGGTGCGGAGGTGTGAAGATGACGGCGCGTGCGGCAAGGTCTTGTCCTTCTTTCCGCGAGGCGAGAGTGAGAGGTCTTGACCCTCTTTCCACGAGATGAGAGTGAGAGATGGCGCGGGGCCACGGCAGCTGTTTATGAATGTCATTATGAGCCTGATTTCTCTCCTACGTTGCAGAGTGACGTCACTTGTCTTCTGCGCGATCAATGTAGAGGAAGGAGGAGAGGAAAGAGAAGTCATAGTCATCACATCCACCCGGACAAGAACGCCGATCGGTAGGAGGCGTGCAGTAGATTGATATACGTATCGCGTGGATATCGAGAAGTGTCTTGTGCTCAGGGTGGCTTCTGGTTTGGATCGTAGATACAGCTCGGAGATTGGTGCTCGACTTGCGTTGTGCGTTTCAGTCTACGCGGCCCGCCGTGTTCTGGAGATAGAATCAGCTAAAGGGGGCAGGACCGGGACAGCGCGTCAGCCCAAATGTTGTCCTTACCCTTTACATGACAAATTCGAAGATCAAACTCCTGAATAGTCAGACTCCATGAGAGGAGCAGGCGGTTTTTGAATTTCATTTTGTTAAGGAAGACTAAAGGATTGTGGTCAGTGTATACTATGACTTGTTCTATTGAAGATGAGATATATACCTCGAAATGCTTTATTGCTGCCAGTAACGCAAGAGTCTCTTTTTCTATTGTAGAATAGTTCACTTGATGTTTGTCTAATTTTTTAGAGTAGTAAGCTACTGGAAATGGAGTACCGTCCGTTTCTTGCATTAGCACAGCCCCTACTCCTACATCGCTGGCATCTGTCATTATTTGAAAGGGTTTGTCCCACGCCGGTGCTTTTAGCACAGGGGGATTGCACATAATAGTTTTTAACTTATCAAAAGCGTCTTGACACTCTCTGTCCCAGATAAAGGGCGACCTTTTACTCAGTATGTTTGTGAGGGGCACTGCTACAGTTGCAAAATCTGGTAGAAATCTCCGATAGTATCCTAGCATTCCTAGAAAACGCATAATACCTTTCTTATCTGAAGGGGGTGGGAAATTTTTCATGTGGTTTATATGACTTTGAAGTGGTCTCACTTTCCCGTGCCCTACTACATGCCCTAAGTAGACCACATCCGCCTGGCAAAATACGCTTTTGGTTAAGTTTATAGTGAGATTGGCTGTTCGGAGCCTTTCAAACAATTTCCTAAGTGTCCGTTGGTGCTCCTCCCAAGTGTTGTTGTGAACAACTATATCATCAACATATGCTGTGACGTTCTCAAGGTCGCCTAACACCTTAGAAATCAGTCTTTGAAAAGTCGATTGGGAGTTTTTCATGCCAAAGGGCATAACTTTATATTGAAATAATCCGTCTGGAGTCACAAAGGCAGCGATTTTCTTTGCTCGGTCGGTTAACGGTATGCCCCAGTAGCCCTTAACCCATAAAAGCCCAAACTTAACTCAACGAGCAAAAAACACTGAAAACTTGCATAAATGCTTCTTGTGTGATATAAAAGACTATGATATATCGAAATTATAGAATCCGTTAATTTTCGTATCTTCAGGACACATGTTCGTTTTTCGAACATTGGGTCTTACAGCTATCAAAAATGAATAATATTCCAAGTTTACTTTATTTTAAGTATATCCAGATTTATAAGTTTGAATGTCATTTACGAATGTGATATTCTGCGAAACACTTTTGGTGAAGTCCTTGATTGCATTTACCACACTTGTAAGTCGTGTTTTTTTGACAAGCTTTGCATCGACCTTCAGAGATTTTCTGCAAAGAGTGTCCAATACCATGAAAGCGAATGTCAGGTAGAACACTGTGAACGGTGGCTGGAATTTCGGAACTGGAAGATGCTTGCATTTGTAAAAGGTCCACACGACATACCGGCGAGAGTCAAGTTGCTGCATGGTTACACCAACTTCACAGTGAATTCGCCACGCAGAAACGACGCATACATTTAGGACATGGGTGTAAAAAACAAACCACCATTTCTTCCCTTTGATGCTCGGACGATAGTCACTAAGGAAGCGGTCGAAAAGATGGACCCCTCCCATTCTAGAGTTGTATCCGTGAATCATTTGAGGGCAGTCAACCTGAATGTATGAAATTTGAATCCGTGAGTACCGCCGCTTTTTGATTGTTGGGGACACTCCCTGGTGATTTGAGGCAACGTAGATCGGTCTGTTGTCATTCCATACGGCTATAACGACGTCTCCATCTCCGTCTCCTCTTCATGTCCATAAATCGGTTTCTTGGCATAGCTTTCCTAACAATAGTGGTACTCGTAGTCACATCTTCATCTGTATTCCAATATAAGCGCTGATTAGGACGAGTGACGTATCCAGAAAGGAGAAATATTGTTCATTCTGTTCATTTCGTCAATTGTAAAAGATGACCAGTAAAAATTCTTTTGATTCGCATGTCGGTTGCTTTCTGTAACTAACAGCTGGTTCATTTCTGAGAAGAGCTCAAAAGGATTCTTCTTAGCAAGAGTGGGATGGCTATCTAAAATTGCAGTCGGATATTCTTGTGGAATTGGTTGACGAAATGTCTCCGACTTTTTCCAAGAAGGGCGAGCAGTCCGACTCTTAGATTTATGCAAGGGTCGATTCTCTTTGAATTCAATGTCTTGTTCATCTTGTTCTGCAGATATATCGGTGTAATCTACCTCAATCGTTCCGGGAACGTCATGAGGAATTATGTTACGGTCTTCTGTTTCCTCTTCATCAGTCACATTACCGGTATTATCAGGCGGAATTATAACGATGTTGTCTACATCGACAGAATCATCATTTTCGATCATTTCCACAGCTTCATCTACAGTGTATAACGTCTTTGTCCTTTTGTAGCGTGACATTGATCAGCTGAAAGGCAAAAATATTTTTTTAAGATATTGTTTCAAAGTTTCACTTGAAATTTACGGGATAATAGTTCTAGTTTCTAACTGTAACTACTGTGGATATTTCTTAGATTTATGATTTCAGAAATGTCTAAGTCCCATTGTTTCGAAAAACGAACATGCAAAACATAAATGCTCATTACGTATACTAAAACATTATCAACTCTTCTGCAAATGATACAATAATAATCTTTTTAGTCTACTGTTGCTATTACTATGAATCATTGCTATCTCTAACTCTAATTACCGACATAAGCTTAGATTATTTGAAGCAAAGGTGACTTACTGAAAAGTTCGTGACTGTCGACAACTCTCGCAGCAGCTGCAATTGTAAGAAGGCGTAGACGAGACAAATGACTGCTGCTACGCGTTAGCACTGTTTATCAACTGCCTTGAACGGAGAGTCGAAATGAATCGATCAATGACGTAGTTGAATGCGGTTGATGAAACCCATCTGTTCGAAAAACGAACAATGGGCCGTTATGGGTTAAGCAAGTCGCACTTAGAAATATATTTAGCTTCGCCAATATTGTCTATACAGTCGTCCAGTCTTTTAGTGGGGAAAGGGTCTGTCTTGCTTACTGCGTTTAACTTTCTGTAATCAGTGCAAAAACGGTAAGAATTATCGGATTTTTTTACTAAAACGCATGGTGATGCCCATTCACTGTCACTAGGTTCGATTATATTATTTTGCAACATGTATTCGACCTCCTCTCTGATGACTTTTTGTTTGTCAGGTCCCACTCTATAAGGTTGTGATTTTATTGGTGTGTCGTCCACCAGACATACATCGTGTTGAATCATTGACGTCTGGCTAGGGACATCCGTGAAAATGTCTCTAAAGTCCACTATTAAGCTGTCAAGAAATTCCTTTTCGCTCGGAGGTAGATGACCAGATATCAGGTCAATGTTATTTAGTATTTCTGAATTTGATAGTTTATGTGAAGGTAAGTCGTCCTTATCGTATTTTGCATGGTTACTGTAGTGGTCCTCTTTAATGATCATTATTCCATTTTGGGATGACGGAGTGAAATATGCTTTGAGCATATTTACGTGACAGACTTGGGAATCTTTTCTTCTGTCAGGAGTAGCCACTACGTAATTATGATCGCTTATCTTCCTAGTGACCAAATATGGACCGTGGTATTTCGCTGTCATTGGGTTTTTGACTGTCGGTAAGAGGACTAGAACCTTGTCGCCTACGTTGAATTTACGGGCTTTTGTATTGTGGTGATGATCGTAATTTGATTTCATCTGACTTTGGGCGGATATGAGGTTCTCATGAGCCATCTCGATAGCTTGAAACAGTCTTTCTCTAAACATAGAGACGTACGATAAAAGATTCATTTCCGGTTGGCTTTGATTCAAAATGTTTTCTTTCAGAAGGCCCAGAGGACCTCTTACATCGTGTCCGAAAATTAGTTCGAATGGGCTAAATCCTAGAGATTCCTGGTTTGCGTCTCTTGCCGCAAACAAAACGAAATGAATGCCTTTGTCCCAGTCGGTCTCATGTTGGATGCAATAGGCTCTCAACATGGACTTCAAAGTAGCGTGAAATCTTTCTAGCATTCCCTGTGACTGAGGGTGGTATGCGGATGCCAGTATCTGCTTGGCGCCGATGTCAACTACTTGTTGGAAAATACCTGAAGTAAAGGCTGAACCTTGATCTGACTGAATTTCTTTCGGAAGGCCAACAAATGTGAAGAACTTCAGAAGTGCATCTGCAATTTGTTTTGTATTTATTTTTTTGAGAGGGATTGCTTCCGGGAAGCGAGTGGCGGCACACATTATTGTAAGTAGGTATTGGTGCCCGCTTTTGGTTCTGGGCAAAGGACCTACACAATCGATAATGATTTTTGAGAAAGCGCTATCTATGATTGGTAATGGTTTTAGAGGGGCCTTCTGAATAGTCTGATTTGGTTTTCCGGCTATCTGACAAACGTGACATTCTTTGCAAAATGTCTTGATATCACTTCGTATGCCCGGCCAGTAGAAATGCTTAGTGACTCTGTCGATAGTTTTCCTGATTCCCAAGTGACCCGCGGTGGGTATTTCGTGTGCCAATTTTAAAATATCTAGCCTGCATTGTTTCGGGGCGACAATCTGATCTAAGACGGACCAAACGTTGTTAGCTGGCAAACGAGGATCGCGCCATTTTCTCATTAATATGTCAGTGTCTGCTTTAGTGTAATATCCGGTCGGTTGATTTTTTATCTCTCCTTCTGAAGATGCAAGTTTGAAGATTTCAGATAAGCTGTCGTCTTCTTTTTGTAGTTTAGCGATGTTAGCTACGTCGGAGGAGACGGCCGTGATATCACGTCGCATGTCAGACTCATCAGCTTCGCCTTTCGCTTGTGCACGTGTCAACACGTTACAGGTGGCACTTGGAGGTTCTATGAGTGGATTAATAACATCCGGCACATCGACAGATATGTTCTTTCTTATTTTTGACCCAACTAAATCGTTTCCCAATAAAAGTGAGATTCCTTTCGCAGGAATGTCATCTGTTTCTCCAATAATGACGTTATCATTAATTAGCTCACAATTCAGATGGATTTTGTGCAGAGGAAACGTGAGTTTGCTTCCTAAACCTCTGGCAGCGCGTGTTTCACCGGTATGGGACAAGTCCGGACGTGTTAAAACTTCCGACAAAAATTACAGATCTGGCACTGCCAGAGTCTCTCAATATATTTATTGTGATCGGAGTTTCATTTCCAACGGAAACTTGGCCTTTGAAAGTGAAAGGCG
This sequence comes from Prostheceraeus crozeri, assembly GCA_907163375.1. Classification (NCBI taxonomy): domain Eukaryota; kingdom Metazoa; phylum Platyhelminthes; order Polycladida; family Euryleptidae; genus Prostheceraeus; species Prostheceraeus crozeri. Next base: position 65,447 of record CAJQUW010002672.1, on the reverse strand, counting down.
CAAACATGGGATCGATTTCGTTATCGATATCCGTCACGGAATTTCCGATGACAGACACAGCTCTATTTTCGTCCTATTTTTCTTTTTTAATTTGAAGCAATCTGAAATCAGGTGTCCGGTCTTCTTGCAATAGTTGCATGTGATTGGTTTGAATACCTTTCCGGTGAATGGATCAGGTCTGCTATCAGCCTGTTTCTTAATCATTTGATCTTGTGAGCTCTGATTTCCTGGGGGTCTGTCTCTCGTCGGTCTGTTTCTAGATAAGGCGTATTCTTCCGCTAACAGGATCCACGTTTTAAAGTCCTGAGGGTACTTGTCTTCGATAAAGACTTTCATACTGTCTGGCAAAGTTTGCTTAAATTCCTCAATTAGGACCAGCTCTCTTAATTGGTCAAAATTATCGACATCGAGGGAGCGACACCAGCGGTCAAATGCAACCTCCTTACTGTGTGCCAATTCGGTGTATGTCATATTATCGGTCTTTCGGAGACTACGGAATTTTTGGCGATAGGCCTCTGGGACCATTTCAAAAGCTCTTAGAATCCTGTGTTTCACTATTTCGTAGTCCGAACTTTCTTCAAGTGACAGAGTGATATAGGCTTCTTGAGCTTTGCCGACTAAAACACTTTAGAGGAGCATTGGCCATGTAGTTTTAGGCCATTTCATCAGTAGTGCTACTTTTTCAAAGTGAAGGAAGTAGCTATCTACCTCTGATTCCCTGAATGGGGGGACAAGTCTAATCACCTTGTTTACATCAAAATGACTGATATCAGCTGTACCATGACCGTTATTAAAAGTATGATTTGAATAGCGTAAACGTTCTCTTTCTGTGATCTCTCGTTCAATTTGAAGTTTGAGTTTAAGGGCTTCGATTTCTGAATTAATAACATATGCTGGGTTAGTTTCAGTACCTTGACTAGAACTGTCTTCGCTGTCTATCTCGAAAAACTGAAAGATTTTTGAGCGTAATTCGGACTTATTTTGTGCCCTGTTGCAAGCGATACTGTGACGGGAAGCCAAATCCAATAAATCAGATTTTTTAAGAGACATAATATCCTCATAGGAGGGTTTAGTAACTTCAGAATCTGCCATAGCGATAAAGAAAATATCGAAGAAAAACTAGGCAGCAACCAGACTAAACTAGAGTAATGAGGAGTATATTTCGAATATGTCGTGCAAAGGGAAAGACGCAGAACGGCTCACGGTCTATCCCGGCTGAGCCCCCACTTTCTGTTACGATCTCCCAAACCCGGTAGGTCGTAGCAGAAAAGAGGATTGGCTTCTTAATAATGCTTTATTGAGCGGCAAATGGTATGGGCCCTCTTGAGGGCCTGGAGGGCAAGTCTCGAAAGTGGCCCCTAGAAGGACCAGTTAAGCGTTCACGTTAAAGTTAGTGCGCGTGATCAGCAGCAGCAGCGAGCGGGAACGGTCGGAGTTTGAACGGGCACGCTTGAGCTCCGCGGACAGGAATTGGGAGTGATTTGGTCGGTGCGGAGGTGTGAAGATGACGGCGCGTGCGGCAAGGTCTTGTCCTTCTTTCCGCGAGGCGAGAGTGAGAGGTCTTGACCCTCTTTCCACGAGATGAGAGTGAGAGATGGCGCGGGGCCACGGCAGCTGTTTATGAATGTCATTATGAGCCTGATTTCTCTCCTACGTTGCAGAGTGACGTCACTTGTCTTCTGCGCGATCAATGTAGAGGAAGGAGGAGAGGAAAGAGAAGTCATAGTCATCACACAATGCTTCTCTGGTGCAAAAAGAAAGGATTTCCAAGGGCATTGTTCGAACCAATGTGCTCAAGCCATCAATTGTCGAGAATTACAATCAAGAAATGGGAGGGATAGATCTCACAGACCAAGTTATTCGTCAATACAACTGCGCTCGCAAATCGCATGCCTGGTACAAGAAGATCGGCCTGAATTGCATTCTTCGGCTACTTTTCAATTCATGGGCTGTATACAGAAAAGAGAAAGAAAGCAACGTGAGTTTCTTTGACTTCCTAAGGGATGCCATACGAGTCTTGACAGATTTGCAATCAACACCAAAGGGAGCCAGAAGAAATAGACGACCATCAGAGGAACAGCGCACGACTACACATGTGCAAAAAAGAATCCTATCCACAACTGGCAAGAAAAATCCATTGAAGCGTTGCCGTGTCTGTTTCAGCAACGGAATCAGAAGAGAATCACGATACATCTGTGATTCGTGCCCTGACAAGCCTGGGCTTTGCCTGGGTGACTGTTTCAATAAGTTTAAACATGACTAATGTCCCACCAAGAGAAAATTTGATGATTTTTGTATTTTTAAAAAAATATAAATTTTTTGGATAATTTCGACTGTTTTTGCATGTTTTCTGATGTTAGGGGACTATTCGATCTATTTGGCATCTTATTTAGTGTTGGTTGGGGTCAGGACAACACTTTTTGGTCGAGTAAACAGCATTTGAAAAATCCCGAAATTTTAGGATTTTTACAGGCAGCTAGGGGAGGAAGCCGTAGATGCGAAACAGGAATCGAAAGGGTTAATAAATGTTGAAAACAGACTTTATAAATTCGATGTGTCAGAGGTATTTTCTAGAATAGCCAAATGAAGTGATAGGTGCATTGTGTGATTAGAAGACTCACTTTTTCTAGGTCGATCTTTAATGATGCGATACAACACATTAACACATTTACCAGATGTTAGGGGCCACTTCAAATCAACAGGAAGCAGATGTTCTGATCGCTAATAAACGGTCGAAATGCAAATTCCGTTATTATTAACATCATGCAAAAATCTAATTAAAATTTACCGGGAAGTTATATTGCGCCATTATCTGAAGCCTCCTGAAAAATGCTCTGATTTTAAAGCATAGCGCACCGGAAGATTGAAATTCCACTTATTTTTGTTATATTCCGAACTGAAGACGTAGAGGATTTGCAATCTTTTTGCAAATATTGCAGCCTATAACATTGGACAGGTTTTGGTCGAGTCGGGTTCCCAATGATTCACATTCTGGTCTAGCCAGTTTCTCATCGAGTCAGACTCTGATCTTGTCGGGTTCTCATCGAGTCAGATTAATGTGGTCGAGCCAGGTTCTCATCGAGTCAGACTCTGATCCTAGTCGGGTTCTCATCGAGTCAGGCTCTGATCCTGCTGGGTTCTCATCGAGTCAGACTCTGATCTAGTTGGGTTCTCATCGAGTCAGACTCTGATCCTAGTCGGGTTCTCATCGAGTCAGGCTCTGATCCTGCCGGGTTCTCATCGAGTCAGACTTTGATCTTGTCGGATTCTCATCGAGTCAGACTCTGATCTTGTCGGGTTCTCATCGAGTCAGACTCTAACCATGTCGGGTTCTCATCGAGTCACACTGTGGCCTAGCCGCGGGTTCTCATCGAGTCAGACTCTGATCTAGTCGGGTTCTCATTGAGTCAGACTCTGATCCTTTCGGGTTCTCATCGAGTCAGACTCTGATCCTGCCGGGTTCTCATCGAGTCAGACTCTGGCCTAGTTGGGTTCTCATTGAGTCAGACTCTGATCCTGTCGGGTTCTCATCGAGTCAGACTCTGATCCTGTCGGGTTCTCATCGAGTCAGATTAATGTGGTCGAGCCAGGTTCTCATCGAGTCAGACTCTGGCCTAGTTGGGTTCTCATTGAGTCAGACTCTGGCCTAGTTGGGTTCTCATCGAGTCAGACTCTGATCTTGTCGGGTTCTCATCGAGTCAGACTCTGGCCTAGTCGGGTTCTCATCGAGTCAGACTCTGATCCTGTCGGGTTCTCATCGAGTCAGACTCTGATCTAGTCGGGTTCTCATCGAGTCAGGCTCTGATACTGCCGGGCTCTCATCGAGTCACACTGTGGCCTAGTTGGGTTCTCATCGAATCAGACTCTGATCTAGTCGGGTTCTCATTGAGTCAGACTCTGGCCTAGTTGGGTTCTCATCGAGTCAGACTCTGGCCTAGTTGTTTCTCATCGAGTCAGACTCTGGCCTAGTCGGGTTCTCATCGAGTCAGACTCTGGCCTAGTTGGGTTCTCATTGAGTCAGACTCTGGCCTAGTTGGGTTCTCATCGAGTCACACTGTGGCATAGCTGCGGGTTCTCATCGAGTCAGACTCTGACCTAGTCTGGTTCTCATCAAGTCAGACTCTGACGTAGTTGGGTTCTGATCGAGTCAGACTCTGACCTAGTCGGGTTCTCATCGAGTCAGACTCTAATCCTGTCGGGTTCTCATTGAGTCAGACTCTGGCCTAGTCGGGCTCATCGAGTCAGACTCTGATCTTGTCGGGTTCTCATCGAGTCAGACTCTGGCCTAGTCGGGTTCTCGTCGAGTCAGACTGTGTCCAAGCCAGGTTCTCATCGAGTCAGACTCTAATCCTGTCGGGTTCTCATCGAGTCAGACTGTGTCCTAGCCAGGTTCTCATCGAGTCAGACTCTGGCCTAGTTGGGTTCTCATCAAGTCAGACTCTGATCTAGTCGGGTTCTCATCGAGTCAGTCTCTGATCCTGTCGGGTTCTCATTGAGTCAGACTCTGATCTTGTCGGGTTCTCATCGAGTCAGACTCTGATCCTGTCGGGTTCTCATCGAGTCAGACTCTGGCCTAGTTGGGTTCTCATCGAGTCAGACTCTGGCCTAGTTGTTTCTCATCGAGTCAGACTCTGATCCTGTCGGGTTCTCATCGAGTCAGACTCTGACCTAGTCGGGTTCTCATCGAGTCAGACTCTGATCTAGTCGGGTTCTCATCGAGTCAGATTGTGGTCGAGCCAGGTTCTCATCGAGTCACACTCTGACCTATTTGGGTTCTCATCGAGTCAGACTCTGGTCTAGTCGGGTTCTCATCGAGTCACACTGTGGCCTAGCTGCGGGTTCTTATCGAGCCAGACTCTGGCCTAGTTGGGTTCTCATCGAGTCAGACTCTGATCTTGTCGGGTTCTCATTGAGTCACACTGTGGCCTAGCTGCGGGTTCTCATCGAGTCAGACTCTGGCCTAGTTGGGTTCTCATCGAGTCAGACTCTGATCTAGTCGGATTCTCATCGAGTCAGACTGTGGTCGAGCCAGGTTCTCATCGAGTCAGACTCTGACCTATTTGGGTTCTCATCGAGTCAGACTGTGGTCGAGCCAGGTTCTCATCAAGTCAGACTCTGATCGAAAATTTTTTGTTAACTGTTAACAGCCACGAAAAATAATCATTTTCTTGTATTTCCTTTCATCAAACAGCTCAAATCGTTCATGCATTACTTTTCGAAATCAGTGCATAGCAAAGACGTTGTGATATCTTAGGCTAATTTTCATTGATTGATATCCACATATTTGCCAAAGATTCCATTGTTTAGTCCTCTACTGCATCTAGGCGATCTGTACTTGCCAGAAGATGTTGATTGATCATAAAGAAATAAAGTAAGCTCATCATATAAATGACACAATGAGGTGTTATTGATGAAACCTTTTCGTAATGTGATGCGTTCAATACATAGCAGAAAGACCGTTGCCTTTGGCTACATACCTATATACGCGCAAACAATGTACATGTAGAAGGCGATGTGTAATTAATTGAAAGCGACATCACATCCTGTCATAACAATGCAATTGTATCAGAGAGTTAATGTGCTCCGCTTTATCCGATAACAAGTAATGAATATGACATGAATACTGCTGTCAAATTGCGCCTCATATGGTGGACTTTTGTCTAAAATACTATTTTGCTCATTACCAGAGATAATATGTAACAATTGCATTTTTTCAATAAAGTGCACTTCGTGTACCAGATACAGTCCAAGATTGTCCATTCATTTAAACTAAGACATCATTCAACGAACAATGCTTGGTAAACTTATCTTACACGATGGTAAATTAACTGTTTTATTACATGCGACGTTATCAAATTCGCCATGCATTATCCAACGTTCGCAATAACTGCACTCCGCAATTTAAATATTGTGAAACAGGTTATCTGTTAACAGATAAGGAAGGGAACAAAGTTTCAAATAAGATATATAAAGATTTGTCGTAGAAACGTCATTTTGATATCAATGTCTGCAGATAGTGAGGAGATGGCAACCGTGGGTAAGTACGCCTCTATTATTTGATATTCATACGAATATTTATATAATAAATAAATTTTTATAATAACTTTAAATTCATACGAATTATTCAACAAAATACTGGAATAAAACGTAAATTTTGGCATGTAGGGTATTTGAAAGATGTGCATTTAGGAGCAGTATTGACTCAAGAGAGTTGGATTTTCAGTTGCATTCATAAGTTACATTGGAATAGAAAAATGTCGTAAGAAACAAAAGTGAGTGACACAAAATAACACAAAAGTATAAAAGTATACTTTTTTAGGTACTTATATTCTTTCCCTCCACATTTCTGTTGTTGACACCCGGAAGTGTTGCATCGTCAGCGATCTTCTCTTGCTCCTACCTCTTCTCACTGATGTGGCATAGCGCTGAGTGTGTAATACTCCTCTTATCTGACTTGTAGAACATTTACAGCCTCAGAATTAGACAACTGCTCGTCATTTGTCTGTAGACAAAAATCACACGAAGTTCATGATCACAGCTGTACCTTGTGTTCTAACTGAGTATCCAAGGTACCAATCCTTCATCCCAGAGTTCAAGGAAGACTTCTCAGTCGTGCTGTAGTGTCACTCAGTGACAGATCAAGTCAGTTCTAAACCCAATGTGACTAACTTCGGCGAAATTTGGTGACTTTGGGAAATTTGAAAAATGTGGGTGGGGAAAGAATAGAAGTACCCTTTTTTATATATATAAAACAGTAAAAACGAAAGCAAAGTTCGTTTATAGTCCGGGAGCCAGCGTGAAGTTGTGCAGGGAACGAGGTAGTACGCAAAACTTTCACATAGCATAGTACACCTCTAACCTACTGCAAAACTTCGCGTCTGCCGGACCAGATCATTTGCTTTTAAGAAATAGAGAGGATAACAAAATCCTATGTATTTCCAATGGTAAAATTGTGACATTTAAGGTGTTGACTCTATTTTTTCGAGTTTTTGCTCATAAAAGTTACACAAATTGGTATTTTGTTGAACTGGTTATTATAGAAATCATCTACAGATCATGATCTTTCAAATGAGTTATCATTCAGTGACAGAGGATGAAATAAAGTGTACAAACAGACACTTTTCGTTAAAGTATATCAACAATTTTCCTGAAATTTCGATGTTAAAATTTGCAGTTACACCAACGAAAAGTTTCTGTTTGTACACTTTATTTCATCCTCTGTCAATGAGTGATAACTCACTTGAAAGATCATGATCTGTAGATGATTTCTATAATAACCAGTTCAACAAAATACCAATTTGTGTAACTTTTATGAGCAAAAATTCGAAAAAATGGAGTCAACACCTTAAATGTCACAATTTTACCATTGGAAATACATAGGATTTTGTTATCCTCTCTATTTCTGAAAAGCAAATGATCTGGTCCGGCAGACGCGAAGTTTTGCAGTAGGTTAGAGGTGTACTATGCTATGTGAAAGTTTTGCGTACTACCTCGTTCCCTGCACAACTTCACGCTGGCTCCCGGACTATTAGTTCATCGGATTCAATTTGACTTCATTGAGCAATCCATGCATTCAAAATTTCATGAGGAATTTTTTCTAAAGAAAAAACAAAGTAGGCAATATTAAAGTTCATTAATATTAGCCATTAAAGTGATTTCGTAATGATAGTGGAATTTTTGAGGTACATCTTTCAGGCAAAGCTGGTATTAATTATTATGAAATTATAAAATTTATTTCAAGTTATGCAAATTCATTACGATTTAAATTTTTATCTATTTCTCCCTTCTGGAGGGAAGTTTAAGTAAATAATTGGCAATTTATGTACATAGGCCTACAGTCAAAGCTCGTTAATTAGGACCATAAATGTCAGACTTTCAATGTCTCAATTAAGCAGCAGCTTATTTATGCAGAAGATACAAAACGAGTGACGGCCGTGTCATCTTAGTTAACCGAAATCTTTATTATCTGTGTCCGAATTAACAAGTTTCGACTGTACATCATCATTAGTACGATGTCACGCATAACTGGTATAATATATGCATGCAGATTAAAATAACAAGGCGCTCAATAATTGAATTGTGGGCATGCATCATTCATTGTTTATCAACATGTTCAAGTAAATGAAATTGCGCACTAACTTTTCTGTTTTCATTTCAAGAGAAGAAGACCGTTGCATTCGCGGCAACGATGAAGACTGAAACGGTGACGACAACATCAGATGAGTTGGGCAGCATGCCGAAAATGAGCTTACCGACGTTGAGCAGCTGTGAAGTAAGTTCTTAAGTCACACTATTGGCTGATGGCGGATCCTATGAACATGCGACATGAACTGCTAGCGGGGGACATAGAAATTAATAATACCATAGAAAGTCCTAGAATGGAAATTGCATGAAAATTATGGCACATGCCGTGGGAACGTAGATGGGGCAAAATGCAAATCTTACTAGCTGGATTTCTTGTTTTCTGGTTGGCATTTACTTTTATCAAGCAAATTTGTGATCTGGATTGTTGCCCCTTGTCCAAAGATCATGTGCACAAAAGCAACAATGAATTTGCAAAATACTGCAGCGACAAGATGATAAAGAAAGAAATCCTTTAAAACGTTCTGTACGCACATCATTTTGAAATATCGCTCCTACAATTTATCAAGAGTATAATCAGACACATATGCAACTTGTAATGTCGATTTGCAGAACATGCATTGCTCCAGCTTGAGATAAGAGGCCGAAAAAACTTAAGAGTATTCATTTTACTTTAAAGGGCTTCCCTGCTCCTTATATGCGTACAATTTTCAAAATTTTTGTATGCTTTCAAATATCAGCTTCATTAATTGAAAAGTTCCAGCGACATTTCATTTATCTGAGTGATGATCGTAGTTAAAGAAGCTTTCAGTGTGTCTATTCCAGAAAAGCGCTAGGTTTCTTTACCGCTTCAAGGAGAAATAATCCAATAATTAAGAATTTTTATCTGTGAATTCTTGAGTGTTCTCATAACCAGTCCACTGACCACTTACAATCATGACTCTGTGAACCAATTTTTAAATCGTATTCCAGTATTGAAAAAATGGATAGCGGTTGTCAATGACTGCTGCATATAGAAACAGTATATTAAGCAATAAAATAGTAGACTATTTCATATGAAACAGTGAAACACTCACTTAAAATTCTCTTCAAGAAAGTCCTGTAATTTGCTGTCACCCACTTCCACAACTAACTTGACAAATAGTTTGACTATAATACAATGTATTAGATCAAAGCTGATCTACAAACCATAGATTTTTCAATGTGACATCATTGTACATAAGCAAGATATCAAACTTCCATTCTTGTGTGCTACAGATTGTTTCATAAAAATGGATCACCGTTAAACATCGCCTTAACTTCAACTTTGTCTAACTCCGCCAAACTTGAACGAATTTCTCTGAAATTTGGAAGATATGTCAGTTGTGCTTACTAATATCATTGTTGGAAATTTCAAGCATGAATATTGAGTTGTTTTCCTGTTGTAGATAAAAAAAGTAGTAGATAATTTGATCTTCATTTAGCAAAGTTACACAAAATCATACCTCACTCTTATAAAATTACATTTGTTTCCTTTGTTATGTAATATGTTGTTCTACAAGCCAAAAGCTATCAAACAAAACAAAAATAAAGAAAATCGGTCAATCAGAGCCAGTATAGCACCATTATTCATCAACAATAATGTAACTGCTACATGTGATTAACTGGACTTCATGTTCCATAGCTTCCTGACTTCGTTGCGGTGGTATTGACAGCACTCCTGATTGCCTTCAGCTAGAAATCTATCTCTTACCGGTTGAAAACAATACAAAGCACAAATGAACAATAACGAGATCGCATTCACAAAAGGCAAAGTGTCAGCCTTGCTAGAACTAGGGTTTTCTTTGCGAGCTACAAGCAAGCGACTAAATGTCCCTTACACAAATGTGCATCGATGGCATAATGATGATTTTCGACTCTGTCGTAAAGAGGGCTCTGGCCGTCCACGCAAAACATCCAAACGTAGAGACCGCTTAATTTTGAGATTTGTTAAAGTTGATCCAAGTCTCTCGTTAACTGAGATGGCTGCACTAGACTCGTCTATTCTAAGTCCACTATTTGTAGAAGACTTATTGAGTCGAATTTCAAGAGCTGTAAGAGGCCCTCTCAGCTGGCGTATCACAACTCACGTCACTGTTAAAAAGAGAGTGGAGAAAGTTAGATCAGTCAAAAATCAACGATATTATCGAATCAATGCCTAGACGAATTGGTAATGTCATTGACAATAAGGGTAGGGCCACAAAATATTAGCTTCTTAAGAACCGTTACTGTATCATAGCTTATCAGATTATATAAGATGATGAGGCATCAGTCCGTCTGAAGGATAGTGATGGTCGATCGAGATTATGGATAAAATCTGATCAGGAAATTCCGAGACATTTACATCGTCCCCGGGTACAAGGTGGTGCGACTCTACTGATTTGGGCTGGCATTTGGACCAATGGCCGCTCTGAACTTTACATACAGCAAGGAACCATGAATTCTGAATGCTATGTGAATGTTTTACGAATGAACATTGGCCAAATGACAGATCAACTTGGTGATCCGTCGACTTGCTTATTTATGGATGATAATGCTACGTGTCACAGGAGTAGTAGAGTCAACTTATGCAAGTCTCAATTAGGGCTTAGGACATTATCTTGGCCAGCTCGTTCTCCTGATCTGAATCCCATAGAAAATGTATGGAGTATTCTAAAACGTAACGTTCGTCGTTCACTGCTACCTACAGATGGCGTATCACAACTTACGTCACTGTTAAAAAGAGAGTGGAGAAAGTCAATGCCTAGACGAATTGGTAATGTCATTGACAATAAGGGCAGGGCCACAAAATATTAGCTTCTTAAGAACCGTTACTGTATCATAGCTTATCAGATTATATAAGGACATTTAAATATATTAGGGACATGAAATAACATGAAAAATGCTTTCTGTATCATACTTATGTATTATTTAGTCAAATTTTAGGATGATCCACTTTTTATGAAACGGACTGTATTATCTACTTCTATGGCGGGGGAGGACATGGGAAAGCAGCTCATATTCACTCTATCCTTAGACATTAGCTGATGGAGCATTTAAGTCTGGGAGGGCAGCATTTGATTAATTATTAAGCATTGAAGCCCACGAGAAGGCTCGCGTGCCCCCAATTTTTAAATGCAGAAATAGATATGCAGAAAATTCCTTTATTCAGTACTTCTGAACGTAATTCTAAGGACTGCTGCACTATACTTAGTGGCAGCACATAACATAATTGTATTTGTAAATGCATGCAGCGGCATTGTAGGCCATCCAACAAAGCTGCTCCATTTTAAGGAACTGTATTTTTTACTCTAACATCTATATGAATGATGAAATGTGAATAAGTCAAACTAATTGGGAAGTTTTCCTATGTTTTTAAATTATGCTAATATGACCTTCTTGGCAATACGATAATATTACCCTATTTGATCGAAAAATGACGGTCTATAACTACGGTCTACAGCTATCCGCCTACATGCTGCACAATGTAAAATGACATATACGAGTACCAGGATATGCACATGATATAAACTGTAATAATAGCATATGCCTAAATAAAAACTGTTTAAACTATATTCACCTGAGCGTACGTAGGCCTGCGTCACCCAAAACATAAACGGCTTTCGAAAACTACGCAGAGGCTCTCGTAACGATACTCTTGCGATAATGCCATTCTAGTACAAAATTGGTGCAGTATACCAATAAAATCCAGAGAAAATCTTGAAAGAAAAGTTGGCTTGTTTAACTTTAATGCGGTTGGATTTCTTGAATTCACCTACTTCATGTATTTATAGGCTAATGGCAACATTGTTTATTACGTGGTGAAACATTCTCAACAAGGTATCGAACATGTGACTAAGCACTCACGCAGTTGATGACCATGTCACTTACCTTCATACAGAGAAGATATACATTGCGAACGGAACTTGGCTTCCTCAATAAATCAGAAAATAATAAATTAATAAATCCCAGTCAATACTTTTGCAAATTCTAAGGAAGATCATCCTCAGGCTTAGCAGTACCTTTTAAAGGTCAAAGTCGAAGTGGCCCATTTTCACATCACTAATTCAAATGATGTCCGCGGGCCACTTTGGATGAGAATCGGTGGCGGGCCACGCGTTGCCCACCAAGTCATCAAACTTCATGATCTCTGCTTTTTTTATCGCATCATTTTGGCCTGTGTCACCGTAGAAAGAATTCCTTTTTGAATCAAAATATTTCCTCGCATTGAAACCATGATTATTTATTGAGTGCAACAGTCCCGATCTGGGTCCGGGGTTAACCCGCATCTGTTCGAAGATATCTGGTCTAAGACCAACACGTCGGCTTGCTGGCCCGCTTACAAATCTGGGTGCGATGGCACATGAATGCATTTAATGCTTGTTGACTCGCTATATTAGACCCCCGCGCATCACGAAAATTCGTTGACAAAAAATTGTGATTTTCAAAGAAATTATTTTCAACAGTCAGCTTGATTTCACATTGTATCTTTGTAGCCGGCTGAAAAGACGATGGCACTTTATTGCCAATGGTGCTTTTCAGATGCTACAAAGTATCTATTTCTCAAAGGTATACAGAACAGAGTGCAAAATAGAGCAATTTTATGGGAGGGAGACTTCTGGTCGGTCCGCAAATCAATATTGCTAGACTTTCCAAATGGAATCTGCTATTAACAATATAATGAAATGAAAGAAACGATTATCAAATTACCATGCAAAAGACGTGCGACTGGCAGTATTCAAACCTACGACCCAGGTTAGCTGGACTATTACTCTACCAACTGAGCCACGAGTCGCTTACATGCGACTGTGTCAATTTGCAGGATCAAACCCTGGATGTCATCACGGATGTAATCAAATGATTCGCAAAGGGTGTAAAATGGTGACACAAAGGGAAGGTTCCAGTCAGGAATACATTCCCAAGATATTAACAGGAAGTGTGATTTATCTTTATCCTTGATCAGCCATTTTAGACAGCGTTCTAATGAAAAAATGCACCCCACGTTGCTCACAATACATTTTTAGCCAGTGAATTTTGAAAAGAAAACGATTGATACATCAACATGGGTCCTTAATTCATATTCATCCACATGGAATATTCACCACTGCTGCTGAAGCACAAGCAAATATCCACTTATTAATAATGATAGATCACTCTCTATTAAACAATGAATCTCGAAGTCAATAAAGCACAACTTTAACATTCCTGGAAATGTTATGTAGTCACTCAATAAATGAAAATAACTTTCAATTTCCTGGTGAGGATTGAGGCAGTTATGTGACAGCTACAATTGAAACCGGTTGATAATATTTTTGTATGGCATCATCGTTAGACTTGAAAAGGCGTCCATGATAGACGCTATACTACAATAAATGAAGGTGACATCAACATTTGTGAAAAAATATATTAAAATTATAAAAGAAAAATATATCTATTCTTTTTGATAATTAGTTGATGACAAAAGTATATAGAATCCTAGTAATATAATTATTTTGGAATCAGTTTGTCGATTCTTACACCCTTGCAGATCAGAGCAAAACACCAAACGCTTAGGTTGTGAATGTGACAGTCATGAACGCGACAGTGACTGCAACCTGCCACTGAATTGCATGTATTGATACTTGAAACCAACAGATAAGAATATTACATGTACATGTTTTAGTTTCATTATTCAACCGAAATTTTACAACCAATTTCAGAGATAGTAAGAATTCTGAATATTGAGGAATTAAGAAATTTGATAACATATTTATTTTGATAACTTCATTAATTGAGGAATAATTATAATAACAAATCTTAACAAAGGGATACATACAATCCCCTCAAAAATATTAATGTTAATACTCAGCTATTTGTGTAATGTATCGTTGTTTAATTTGTGGGAATCTGGCAGCTTTTCTCAATATGTGTCTTTAGTCCGAGTGCTTTCGCGATACAGAGTGAACAACATAGGACTGCTGTTAAATTGAACAAGAAATAGTGATTGATAGATGACGCAGAAGTCGGAAGCCTATTACTACTGCTTTGAGCAATGTAGGTAGCACGATAAGTAAGACAAAACTAGACAAGGAAAAGTAAAATCACAATATATAAGTGTTCGAAGCAGTACGAGAAGTAAGTACTTCCTGCCTATACTCATTGTCATTCTAAATGTGCCCAACAATGGTATCAGAATTAAAATAGTATAATGACACTATTGTAATACAAATTATAGTTCAATTCAAATGTGTGTTTATTAAAAGGCACAAATTTTCACCAGCCGTGCGGCTAGCATCGTCAAGTACATGCAATAAAATGCATGTAATCAGATAATCACAAAACCGAATAAGTTTGCACTTACGGAGCACTCCATCAATTCCTCTCATTGCATTGACTGAAGCAACTACTCTATACTGGCTCGACAGTCTGATTGGAGAAGCTGGTTGTTTTTAGAAGCAAGGTGGAAAGAAGACGTTGCCATTAACCTGTGTCAAGTCTTCATTCCGTCCAATTACAAATCGTTGATAATTCCGCTGTATCTCTGACTGTCTGAGTTTGCATTTAACCACATGTACCTGACTATGCTAGCCGCTCGGCTGGTGAAAATTTGTGCCTTTTAACAAACACATTTCAGTTGAACTTAAATTATCATCGTCCCCCAAAAGCAATCATGCTCACTATTGTAGTGACTAATGCCATTATTTAACACGTAATACATACCATATTTAACCGGAGGTGATTCGGGACTAGGGTACACGGGTAGCGCTCTTACTCGCGTGAGCAACATGAGACAGGATAAACATTGCAATTAACTGAATGTATGCATTTCAGGAGCCAAGTCTCTCAAATGCATTTGAAGTCAAAGTTCGCCCGTACATTGACCTGATTGATGGATTGCGTCATTTGGGTTTGGAGGAGGACTTGGAGCTTCCTGCAGTAGTTGTGATTGGTGATCAAAGTTCTGGAAAATCGAGTATTCTGGAGGCAATTTCAGGAATTCAGTTGCCTCGTGGCAGCGGTATGATGTAGCATCGTCTAGCATTAATGAGTATGATATTGAAAAAGTCTCGTCCTTGTAGGTATCGTGACAAGATGTCCGCTGGAAATGCGAATGAAGAAAACTGGTGAAGGAAGCAGTTGGAATGCGAAAGCGTCCTACAAAGCAAATGTAACCAGCTTCTTGGACTTTCCTATTGCGGATCCCAAGCAGACAGAGGACGCCATTCGAACAAGTGAGTGACATTTGGTCAAAAACATGGCATTAGCGTTGCCATCTTTGAAAGTGCACTGATTGCAATTTGCGATATACTTCGTATTTAAAGTCTCAAACATGGCATATTACATCTTAATTTGTTGAAATTCCAAATTATTTCTATATATTATAAGTATATAATTATATGTATTGTATTAATACTGTATTGGTTAGGGCTAAATGTATCTGATAACATTGATGTGTACTATCCATTTGTCTATAATCGCACTTTAGAATGAATATTCACTTTCTGCTCCTCGCATATTAAACCCAGGTTAATTTGAATTGGCAGATTATTGAAGAGAATATTTTCTATATATAGCTTAAATGCCATTCTGACAAGAAATTGTTAACTCATTCATTTCATATTAAGAAAGGAGATCGGATTTCTCTGCTACAGTATATGATTAAGTGATTTCATTAATTTTTTAATTTCCAGATCATTTATATTTTTCATAACAGCGTTGAATTTTTTTGATTTTGATTTACATAAGTAGTATAAACATTAACTTTTTTCAAGGAAAAGAATTCTTGTAGAAGCTTGACGTCATATTTGCTATTTCCATGTTAGAATGCATGTATAGAGAAGATAACACTTGATGAGAGCTTACTTATAGATCATACTACCTTGTAAACGATGACTCAGTTGTGATTCGTTATGCTAATATCTTCCCCTCAACTTCCTTCAAGTACAAAACGAAATTGCTGGAGAAGGCGTAGGAATCAGTCACAATCTCATCACATTAACGGTCAACGCTCCTAACTGCCCAGATCTCACTTTGATCGACTTGCCTGGTATCGCTCGCACAGCAGTTGATGGTCAACCTGAAGATATTCCAGAACAGATCAAAAATCTCCTCCGAGAATACTGCAAGAGACCTGAAACCATTATGTTGTGCGTCATTCCATCGAATGTTGATGTCGCTGTCAATGAAGCCTTGACGTTTGCCAGGAATTTCGATCCTGAGGGCTTAAGGACATTAGGTAAGTAACATAGAAATATACTGTTTATCTGATGTTGACTAGAATGGAAATTGACTCAAGGTCGCGGCACATCCGGGGGAACTAAGTTGGGGCATGAAGAACCAATTAAAAGCTTCGATTTACTCATGTGACGATTCTAACCCAATGATACAGACGTTAGCAGGTGCATCTAAGTGAAAATGTGTGTGATTTATGTGTCGTTATTGTGCATTGCATGAAGCTTAATTTCCATTCTAGAGGTTTTATTGTTGTCAATTTCTATGGCAAGTAATGACAAAGCAAAAGACCTGATTTATAGGCCGCTACGCGAGCATCATAAGTCCGAAAGTTTCTTAAAGCGCATGAATATGAAACCACCTTAATATGAAGCAGGATATTTATATTTGCGGTAATGTGCATTTGGCTGCTGACCTGGCCAAATTAAATTTCCATTGATTCTGAAGCAGGTTAGGCAAAAACTCCAACTATAGTAAAATGCTCCACAACCCCATATAGCTTTTTAGTAGTGGACGGTAAATGAATGCTGTATGGTTTAATGCTTAGGGGCTCAATATGGTGTAGATAGTCCGGCAGCCAGAACGAGTTTCTGCACGGAAAGAGGCCGAAAATAAGACTTTCAAAGACTGATGTGCACCCTATGCTTGCTACGAATGTGCATGTCTGGCGAGTTCTACTTGGTTCCTCTTCTTGTCAGACACGATCAAAGAAAAGCACATGTCTAGCCAATGCGACGCAGATTGAAGTTTTTGGTTAGAATGAGATTTTCCATGTTTTCACTTATCAAGTAAAAAATACTAAGTTTAGATCCATAATTTTATAAAATGAGAGAAGTCCTTCCTTTGATGGTTTTTCTTTATTGTAGCAGCATGTGCTTACATGTGCTTCATTAGCGCATGTTGCTACAATAAAGAAAACCATCAAAGCAAGGATTTGTCTCATCTTATAAATTAATGGCTGGTCCTTTATTTTCTGAAAATCTAGAGCCATAATGTTTGACATGGAATGTCTTCAGGTTATTTCCTATGTTTTGCATGCATTATTATCATGTCACTGAATGCAATGTATGCGAGAATGTAGATTGAATTACTCAAAATACTAGTGTTAGGCTTTCCAAATCTGATTGTGTTTAACGTCATAGACAGGGGTGCATGAACACGATAGGAAATGACCTGAAGACATTCCATGTCAGAAATTATGACTCTTGGTTTAGTACTTTTCGTCTAATCAGAGAAAAAATGAAAATTTCATTTTAACCAAAAACTGCAATCTGCATCCGATTGGATTAACATGTGTCTTTCTTTGATTCTATCTGGAAAGAGGAGAAAACAATTAGGACTCGGTATACACGCAGATTCGTAGTAGGCATAGGGTGTACATGATTCCATGAAGGTTTCATTTTATGCCTCGTTCCCTGCAGAGACTCTCTCTGGATGTCGGACTATATATCGGCATGCTTATAACTACTGAAACTTGGAATCATCTGTGTACCATAGCACGAAACTTCCATAGTCATATTCATTAGCAGTACCACAATAACACACAACTCAGTTTAAAAATGGCGTATGTACACACAGCGTCGACGATAGAGGAGCATCATTAGCTGCTTACCACAGAATGATTCGCAAAGCCAATGAATCGTACATAGTACTTGATGATGCTGATTGTATTATGTTGCGTGCGAGATAAGAAGACTTCTCGCCATTAATGGTTCACTGAGGAATGGCATAAAGAATTCTAAATCTTGATTCCAAATGCAGTCATGAATGGTGTTTAAAATTACGAGCTCATGTTTCTAGTGTATTTATGTTCAGGAATAGACTAATTACTTCGAATTCACTTTTTAATTGGCAAAATTCATTCAGTCGAAATATTTGCTAAATTCCAATGACTGGCATTTCATTTTCAGAAACAGAATAACAGAAGCATATATAAAAAATGTGTAGCTGAATTTCTGATATCAAATGTGGATTTAGTGTTTATCACGCTGGTACTTAATGCCTTGAGAGTTAACAGCAGAATAAGTCAATCGAAGAGATAAACTTTCCTGACGTCTTTCCTGACTTGGACAGTAAATTGACTTATGAGTACGAAGCTGGCAAAATTAAGCTAGAATGTTATTCTAGCAGCTGCATATACATGACATAAACTTGTTTATTAAATCAGTTAGTCAGAAAATGTATAAATCCTGCTAATAGGATAAATACATATAAGACATCTTTATTGTCTTATAAAATCGTCTTATTAGAATTGTCGAGTGGCCATTAATCAAATGGGGTTTTTCTATCACTAGGGATCAGTTATAATTGTCCATATTCACACTATAAGGTAACTTTAAGTACTGTAGAAACACGATGACAATGACATGATACGCAGGACGCTTTTGATCAATTGGAAGATATTGAAGGGAGTAACGTTTGTGTCTTTCCATTGCGACAATCAGATGTGCCTGCTACTTCTTTAGTGTATTCACCTTCCATTCCAGGTGTATTGACAAAACCTGATTTGGTTGATCAAGGTGCTGAGGGTGACGTATTAGATGTCGTCAGCAATAAGAAGTTTTATCTGAAGAAGGGTTACAGCATCGTGCGCTGTCGTGGACAGAAGGATATCAATGAGGGCATCACGCTACTGGATGCAATAAAACAAGAGAACAAATTTTTCGAGACTCATAAAGTTTACCGGTAAGTCCTGATTTATCAAAGACAGTCACATAAAATCAAAAATGATTGATGAGTCAAAACTAAAGGTTGTACAGTTATCTACCATCTTCGAATCCATTGTAATGTAAATAAATTTTTTACTGTGATATTTTCATTGTATTAATCATAACATGGATTTTCCAGATAACAATTACGTAAAAATGAAGAATTCATTTCTTCAAAGTGACCGAAGAATCTGAACTTTCAGCTGTCATCAACTATAAGGTCTCTAAACAGTTTCTTATTTTTTACTCATTTCAGGATGATCACACATAATATTTGAAGTCCTATTTGAGTATCAATCTTCAATCAATCAAAGAGGAATCTTTCAGATATCAAAATCTTTTCTAAAAATCATCATAAGTCTAGTAGACAGAAAGTATACATGCAAGACATTCACACAGCACTCACATGCTCGCATTCACCAATGTCATGGATTGTCTTCTTGTATAGTAAAATTCCTGACATTACAAAGGTGCTCATTTTTATTTGCTCATTTTTATGCGCAAGGCGCTGTAATTTCAGTTGAAATTTTCTCAATTTTTGAGTCTATTTATTAGTATGTGCTGATGCATAACTCTACTTGATCTCTGATTTTGTTGATGCACTCATTGCGCGGATGTTCCAATTTCAGATAAGGAACTATTTAATTAAAAAAAAGTGAATCGAAATTTTGCATGACTTTTATGTATGCTAGACCTTATTAACGAGATTTTTCTGGAATCTCGTTCTGGAATTTTTCAAATCTTCACACAAGTCACAAACGTTGTGTGTGTCAAAATCGCAGTAATTTGTAGACTATCCGATTTCTTTGTACGACAGCAATGAACTTTCAATAAAAATATTCCATGTTTGCCGTGAATCGATAGAGGAATGAATTATAAATGAAAGACGTTGATTTTGATTAAGTTAATGAATGGAGATTATGTTCCACGTGTTTGTGTTGAAGTGCCAGCTGAAAACCAAAGCTTTGAGGACAGCTCTCTATTGAATCAATTTGAATGCTTATTTATACACTAAAATTTCAAATAGAGATTAAAGAGAACATGCGTTAAGTTGTTGCTGGCTTTCTTGGCTACAGTAGTGTGATGAAAGAATGACTGCGGTGTGGTGTGGTGATGTCGATAGTTCAAGTCCGGGATAGATTTTGTACTAATTAAGTTTTGTAATTAATTTTGAGGAGCAACATGTAAATGATATGAATTTTAATAGTTTTGGATGTATTTAGTTTCCAGTTTAAACAACAGCAGCTACGAGCAGAAAGAGTAGTGATCATTTTTGTCCTTAGAATAGGTCTTAGTCCGGGAGCTAGCGTGAAGTTGTGCAGGGAACGAGGTAGTACATAAAACTTTCACATAGCATAGTACACCTCTAACCTACTGCAAAACTTCGCGTCTGCCGGATCAGATCATTTGCTTTTCAGAAATAGAGAGGATAACACAATCCTATGTATTTCCAGTGGTAAAATTGTGACATCTAAGGTGTTGACTCCATTTTTTCGAATTTTTGCTCATAAAAGTTACACAAATTGGTATTTTGTTGAACTGGTTATTATAGAAATCATCTACAGATCATGATCTTTCAATTGAGCTATCATTCAGTAACAGAGGATGAAGTAAAATGTACAAACAGACACTTTTCGTTAAAGTATATCAACAATTTTCCTCAAATTTCTATGTTAAAATTTGCAGTTACACCAACGAAAAGTGTCAGTTTGTACACTTTACTTCATCCTCTGTCACTGAATGATAACTCATTTGAAAGATCATGATCTGTAGATGATTTCTATAATAACCAGTTCAACAAAATACCAATTTGTGTAACTTTTATGAGCAAAAATTCGAAAAAAACGGAGTCAACACCTTAAATGTCACAATTTTACCATTGGAAATACATAGGATTTTGTTATCATCTCTATTTCTGAAAAGCAAATGATCTGATCCGGCAGACGCGAAGTTTTGCAGTAGGTTAGAGGTGTACTATGCTATGTGAAAGTTTTATGTACTACCTCGTTCCCTGCACAACTTCACGCTAGCTCCCGGACTATCTACTCTTTTGAGCAAAATTTTGCTGCTAGGGAGAAGGGACAATAGCTCATTGCCAGTACGCTGAAAGTGTGTGAAACTCATCTGATCATACACATGTATCGAAATTCAATGGATTTCCTTGTGAGGTGAATGACAATTACATTTCAAAATTACTTATGAATGAATCATGTATGCTGTCTATGCCACCACGCTTCAAGGGTATAGCGTCATTGTATAGTTAATAATCACGAAACAAGAATTCGTCTATCAGACAGTAAGTGAGCTGCAATTGATCGCATTTTAATTAATCGTGTCTGCAATCGGTATACTGTATACTATATTTATATATGTATGGGATCCATGAAAGCGGTGCAGTGCGGTGACACACACCTGCGGTGCGTTGAAGCCTCTTTGACTGCGGTGCAGTGAAATGTACGAAAATCGTCACCGCGTAGGGCTCTACCATAGAGACATTTTATTAATCATTTGCATGATAAAAGTTTCATCAGCAATCACATTGGGTGAAATGCACTCTCAGCCTGACCGGAGCAAGACCACTAATACTCCTCCAATCATTTTTACTCAGTTTATAACTCACCTTTGGGTATAATCTTGCATGTAATGATTATTGCTTTTTTGGTTGTTTCATACAACTGTGCAAGTGGTATCAGCTGAAGTCTCCTAAGTGTATTTCTGTGATCAGATTCAAGAAATTAGCAGTCGTTTACGAAACATCCATGTTTTACAAATCGTGATTATTCGGGGAACTAATTTACAGTAATGAGAAGAAGATAATTCGAATTTTCATTCTTTCTGCATTGAAAACAGTTACATGATGAGTTTCTGGACAAAAGGAAATGCTTTACCTGTCATTGACTAGTAAAGAATAATTGGCGGGGGTTGTCCATTTCATTTAGTGAGTAAAATCATCCAGGATGGAGTCATCATTTCCAATCAAAAATTGCCAAAGATTCACCTTTGCTTGCGACACCGGTCCATATTTCATCTTATGCTCGACTTGACAAATAATGTCAGAATATTCATTACTTGAACCGGGCACTTGAAGCTCCCAAATTCAAGTCAAATCGAAAACCAAGTCTCATCACAATTTTTTCTTAACTTAGATCATGCGCAGAATGTTATCCTTGCATGTTTTCCCATCAAATCAACTAAGGGTGGCCAACCAGCAGCTCGCGATGCCATCCTCTGTGGCCCACTCAATTTTCAAAATTAGCTGTGATGCGTCCCAAGAACCCTTACAAGCATTACAATCTATAAGCATTAGATTTCTACGAAAATTGCCTTTCTTGAGAGAGATTTTCAGGCATTGTTAAATATACCATTTTTCGAATTCTCGCTTTTCGGAACTACGTACACATGCGAGCAACTGTTCTCTCGATTGAAATATGTGAAAACTGTCATCGTGCAGGAATTACAGACAAAAATTTGGATAACACTCTACGTATCGCTACATCGAGAGTATCAAATGACCTTGCTGTGTTGTCTGCAGATCATCAATCCCGGAAAAGTGATTGGTGTAAAGTGATTTTAAGGTTTTCTGTGAAGTTCTCTATGAACTCTTTATTGTCAAAAAGTTTTTCTGAATATTTAAATAATTCAGGTTTCTTATATAATATGCAAGAATATATTAGAATTTTTGATTATTTATTTACATCCAGAAAATATTTACAAACTATGCTATGTAATGTGCTATGTAAATACTTTTCTGCATTTTCAGATTTGAGGCGAAAATACTAAGTATACATTTACCATTGAATTATTTCCATAAGTGAAAATGAATCCTTTGCATTTAAATTAAGTACATAAAAGAGGAACTTTAATAAATAGTACTTTTGACGTTGGATGCGGCCCGGCTCAACTTCTGCAAAGATAATCTGGCCTAACAACCAGAAATGGTTTGCCATCCCTGCTATTGACAGCATCGCTTTCTCAGGCGCAAAATGCGTGTACTAATTGCCTCTTTTGTTATGTGTAGCTGCCAAATTCGTTAGGACTGGTTCCTGTAAATTTGTTTCCGTGTTGAAATCAAATCAGCATGCTCAATTTTTTTTGCGTGATGTCGAAACTTCACTACCAGCAATTTTATTAATAGATGGAGAAGCATTCCCTTTTCGAGTTGATTATCATCTGAAATATAAGAACAGTGACTTAAATTTTTCCAAACATTTGATGACTTCTATTGAAACATTTCTCAATGAATAGAATCAACAAATGCGCATAATCATCAGAATTACGAATGATCTTATCTACGCAAGCATACCAAGATGTCAATTTTAGTACCGTACATAATCATTGATAAATTGTCATCCTAGTCTTCTTATCTTTTAGTTCTTAATTAATCAAAGTCATTCATTGTGAGTATGTTGCTTGTAACTATGTGCACCAATGTATTCCAAGAAACAGGAGACCTAAGGCTATACTCATTCGTGTTGGAATGAATCCCACTGCACATTTGATTGATGGTTTTCATCTTTTATCAGCTGCAAGACCATTCAGTCCACACAGCCGACTGTCGTCAAACAAAATACTAGGCATTTTTGCTTGGCTGACTAGGCCTTTTTACTTTGTTTTGCTGTTGACCGAACAAATATCCAATAAGTGGATTTTCAGGCTTTCTTCCTTCACTAATTAACGACCAATGAATTCATCCTGCATTGTGCATCAGTCTATAGTGTTTTACAATATTTCAATATATCGGTACATGAGCAAACATGCGTAAAACTAAGCAGTTGCCATTTAAAACTGTTTCTCTATCTTTTCAAACATTTTCTTCTTAATTGAAGTACATGAAATATAATGTATTTAAAGTCAGCGTAAAACCATAGACATGATACAGTCTTTGCACCCTTTCAGAAAAGTTGAGCCAGCGTCAAGAGGAACAACAAATTTAGCACTGAAATTAACTGACAATTTGGTGTATCATATCAGGGTAAGTATCAGAGCACATTGCATAAAACCCTCGTTTCACTACATAGTGGTTGGTAATAGATAAAGTTTGCAGATTGAGTTTTTACTATAGTCTATAGTCGGCCGGACACAAATACTTTTCTTATCTACAATTGCTTTAGCTTGATAGACCGAAAATAATGTTCAGGAATCATGATAGAATAAATCTTAGAAATCGTGAATGGCGAAGTTTTAATTGCACTTTTGTTAGTTCCAATCTTTCGAGTTCTGTTATAAAACTTCAAAGACGCATATCGCAATGCGTTTGCTTACTTCCAGAGCAAGTTACGCCTATATCGAAATGCGTTTCAGCAGATGCAAAACAGCGCATTTCAAGAGCGGCTGATGACGCAAAGCTCTATTTCTACAAGATATCTCAAAATAAGAAACTTCAACTATTTATGGGCATGGTGTCTTCTTAACATCGTTTAAGCAAATCTGAATTACGTTGTTCTTCAGTTTGTAATATGTCGCCAATGATGATTGTGGTAACAAATTACACATTATTGCTACCTGCTCAATGTCACCTGAATTTTTTGTCAATCGAATAGCTGTATGTATACCGTATGTCAATGTATTGAGTACCACATTTATCATTTGATTGGTAGCTGCTTGTGCTCTGAGAATTGAGTACCTTTTTGCAATAACTACATAATTTACAAACCCGTAACCACAATAGCGGTATAGTTACAAAATATACACGAAACACAGGCGCACACTAGTGTTACCGCAACGTTGTATCCGTGCTGTTGATTTTCAAATGGAAGTCAAAACTCTCTCCAAATCAACTGAAATTTTAATCCACCATTTCTTCTCAAATACAAGACACTGAACCGGAACACGACACAAACAAGATCGTGTCTCGTGTCGTGCTGAGCCTTGTTATTCGTGCTCGTGTTCGTGTTTTTACAATTAGAGTCGTGTTATATTTTCGCATTGACAAGGATTCATTCCAAATTATGAATCGAGATTGATAACGCAGCCAGTTCTAGCTTCAGACAGCTTATCTAGTGCAAGAAGATAGAAGGATAATAATCATCATTCTGTTGATGCAGTTACACAGCTAGGTCGGCTAAGACCAATGCATGTATATACAGCCTTTTGATACAAATCACTGAATTCTTAATCTGGTTCACATTACTTTGCAATTTCTTGAAGCCGGTGTATTCTCCTCCGCCAGTGAACTATTGTTTGCATTAAATAATGTAAGCTCTTATTTTAAATGAGTCACCCATAAGACAAGTTTTGTGTTACTTTCCTGTTTGATGAAGGCGCTTTGAATTTCGTGTTCGTGTCCTGTTGTGTTGAGGGTAGGTTTCCAACGACTGCACACCCCTACTTTGGATTGCAATTTTTGCAGCATTGTAGGCGTGTCTCATTTGTACTGGACCACCTTTCAAGGTTTCTTTTCTCGTGGACCATGCAAATAGTTTAGCCTCCAACTAGCGGCCAGTTGCTGTGATATTGGAAGGACTGCAAAGTTTCATAACGCATGAATAACAAAGTTCTGACAATAAAAGAGAAAAATATTAACCATATGGAATGGAATGGAATGATACTTCAGTCTCAAATGTCTATGCATGATTTCTGTAACGATTCCATTTTTAAAAATTGATTTCAGCGAACTATTCCAAAACTGAAAGAGGATGTAAGACTTCGAGCAAGAGATACTCAAGATAAGCTCGCGGCTCTAGGTGAGGGACCACCCACGGATCCAGCAGATAAAAGACTTTTTTATACTAAAGTAAGTGTTTAAGTGACGCATCCTGCGGTAATTGCAGATCGCATGAATGAAACGGAACTTTCGGTTTTTGCAGTTGGCACATGAATTTCTGCTCGAATTAGAAAATGTGATGAAAAACAGATCGAAAGTTCCAGGCACCATTTTTGATCCCTTGGGTGAAGAAATTCATACATATTGGGTCAATGCTTCATATAGGTGGCGCAAAGCGTTTGGAGAGCTTAAGGAAGTTGTTGAAGCCATAACAGAAGGTGAGTTAGAGAGATTGTCACATACAAAGCAAAATAAGTTTGAGTACGAATCTTAAGTGGATTCCAAGCTCCAAGAGTAACATCGACATTGGGACAAGTATTGGATACAATTCACGGTTATGCCCATAGATAGGCCACCTTTTTAGTGAAACATACATTTTCTTCACTTAATTTATTAGAGATTTAGACTCAGAAACCAATGTTGAATTGTCACACATACATTATTGTATACAATATTATATTTATGTTTATTATCGATGATGTTGTTGATTCTCAAATATGTAGATGATATCAAGCTTTACATTGAAGTCAAGCGTAGAGACCCTCATGAAGCGCTTCGGTTACAAAGGCTGACCTGGACGAGATTTCAGCGTGGTCCAGGAAATGGCAATTGCGTTCGAATCCTTCCAAATCCCTCGTTTTTTCCTTTGGCCATCGTAATCCCTCCAATGTTTACGCACTCAATAACCAGTCCCTCAGGGACTCGGCCTCCCGGAAGATCTCGGTGTGATCTCGAACGACCCTAAAGTTCACAAACATGTTATGTGTACCCACAAAGCTCACGTGGTACTTTCCGCCATTCTGCGAATTTTTGTATCCCATGATCCAAATGTTCTTCGTCTGTGTAAATCCTGTGTTTGTACACAACGTGTTTGTGGAATCCCCTTGCTGCACAAAACATTGCCTTAATCGAAAGGTCCAACGTCGTTTTACTGGGTGTGTGATACACTTATCGTGGCAACCCTACGAAGACCGCCTTCAAATACTGGGCATTTCAATGCTCCAACTTCGCCGCCATGCTTTTGACTTAGCCGTGTTCAGAATTTTTCATTTGCTTACCCCATGTGATCCAGCGAAGTTCTTCAACCCTGTGACTCCAAGGACTCGTGACCATGACTTCAAAATCTTCAAAAACCCTTTGAGGGTTCAAGCCCGTAAATATTTGTTTCCCAACATGTCATTGACGACTGGGATTCCCTGTCTTCTGACATTGTGAACTCTACATTCTTACCGAGCTTCATGAAGAACTTGTATACTTGTATATTGAAAAACGAACTTTGTTTCTTTCCCAGTGGGACCACCTGTGTACATGATCATTAATTAATTTGTTAACTTTACTTTGTACACCTCCTTGTTGTAAATTTGCCTTGCCTTGGTGCTTTATGCAATTATGGGTGTAATAAAATAATAGTATGGGCAAATGTATGCACTATCACAGTACTCAAGAATAAATACATGTAGCGTATGTATCCTCTGTTCAATTTCTTTGCAAACACGGATATCTTATTTATGTGATTACAAAGACTTATTAGAAACATAATGTAAAAGCTTTTAATAATAACCTTAATTGCGCTTTTTGTAAAGAACATGTGGGCCAACGTACATGCATACTGAAACTATAGTATGAGTAAACCTAAATTAAGCTAAAATGTCTGCTGCAATCAACATCTTTTTGACATGTATTTTGGATTCTATAATGTGTGTATTTGAAGGAAAAATTGAAAAACAGAAAACGTTAAAATAAATTGCAGTTCTATCATATGTATCACGGACAAAATGAAATGAATTTCAGAAGATGCGAAAATGCGTGAAGTGTTGAAGCATAATTTAGATTTCTGTAAACACAACACAAAATTTCTTAATCAGAAATTATATTACAGAATCGTAAATTCATTTTCAGATTAAGTTAAAATATTTTCAGAAAATATCAAATCGACTTTAGGTGTGTCCAAAATTCGTTATTTTCATTTTGGAAGATTGAGATGAGAAATTTGATTTTTGAGAAAATTATACACTGTTTTCTGAGAACGCATAGAATTCAGTATACGTGTGAAAATGTTTAGTGCTATGGCGCAAAGACGAATTTCGAAACACTCCAGCCTGTAATTGAATTAGATGTACATATATGTCAGGATTAAATCTGTCAAGCGATAATAATGTCCATGAATTTGATTTGCCATATGATTGGGGTTCTAGATATTCTAGAGGAATACTAAAACTATTTTAGCGATTTCTCTGCAGCATTTGCTTCCTTTCAAGCTTGAGAAATACTAGGTGTGATGCGACAAAGCTAAAACCATGACATATTTAAAAAATACGTTGTAGCTTTTTTATAGCGTGAACCACTTAGTAGTTCATCTGAATTTACTGTTATGCTATGCTTGTATTCTATATGCTATGCTTGCATTCGAACATTATCATTTTTCTTTGCATTTTTGCAATGTTAGGTCAATAAGTCAATAAATGTTTATTTCCAAATACTTTGAAAAACATGGAAAAATATGGGGAACATGTGTGTGAACAAAAACACTCGTGTTTCAAACACAACTATTGAAACTCAGACATCAAAAGTATACATTTCAAGCGTGCGGTCAATTTCAACAACAAAAAATCGTATTCAGGAAGGAGAGGAGAAAAATTTGCTTCTAAATGTCATTCAGTTTGTGTTCTCTGTAGTAGACTGTCGCAAATCTTTAGCTTTTTGAAGGAATTTAGCAATACTTTTAAGATTATTTGGAATATGCGTGTTCATCAACTTGTAGAACTCACTTAATATTATCGTCAAAACAGACATAACTCCAAATAATTTAGCCCAGAATGGCTGTTTTTTGCTGAGGACATCCATTGTTCCCTATGATAATCAACTAATCGACCTTTTGTAATCTTTAGATATAATTGTTTATCAACTATGAACTGTGTATCCCATAATTCAGATAGGCTAAGTTTTGTAAGCAATTGCTTTATTCGCAGCACCACGTGTATCTACTATCATGTCCGTTTGAAATAATATTTGAATAAATCGCCTTGTATGCTTCCTTTATGATGCCTCTGTCATCGGTTGTAATGATTCTTATCCAATAACATATTGCTGATTTATAAAAATGAAAACTTATTGGGTGTATTCCAAATTCACCTATGAGACAATAATTTGGAGTATTTCGCTTTAAATGATGATACCTTTTATAAAATTGAAATTGCAGTTGATCTAAACTTTTTTAGGTAATGATAAAATTGTGTGGTACATTGTGTGGCCGTATTTGATGAATGAATGATGGGACCAATAATGACATGAATTATTGAGCAATATTCTGTGGAATGGATTTTCTTCGAACTTTGATAAGATTGCCCTTTTATACAAAAACGCTCATTCTGCATAAAAAATATCCATGTTCAAAGCATCATGATTCGTCTATTATCTACAACCTATTCTTTCAACAGAGAGTTTCAGCAGAGGAGAATTCACGCCCGACAATATCGAATTGAAGAAGTTATTTTATCGAGGGAGAGAATTGCCGCGATACGTCAATTTTGAGTTCTTTGAAGCATTGATTCAGGAGCATCTGGAGTTTTACAGAGATCCGATTGCTCGATGTATGGAATGCATCAGCGCTGATTTAGTTACTATAACTGACTATGTTTCTGAAAAATGTCTTTCACATCATCCAAAAGTGATGGGAAACATTCGAGTAAGTTGTGCCTTATCATGTAATGTATTAAAAACATGGAACTAATTTTAAAAATCCTCTCTCCTACATCTAACCCAATTGATCGGTCATTTTAGTCCGGGCATCATTGTGCTAAATTTTGCGGATGGGTTTCCAACTCAATCCTGAGAAGATGTGTCTCCGCAAATATGTATATTCTATCTCCACTATATAACAACAAAATAGAAATTTGTTTTGTTTTTCTTTTTTACAGTTTTTGATTTTTATCCATCAATTCCGATCGATTCTTTACAAATGAACAATCTATTCAATGTGTGGCTGCCTCGAAGCTGTCTTGAATGATGTGTGAAATAAGGGATCTGTAATGTCGATGACATGTTGTTATTCGTTTCTAATTCATGTATTTACATCAAACTACTTAGATCTGCTGACAGCTACTAAATTTCTTGAAATAGACTTTCACATTCGCCGCTTGACAAGCCATGGATAGGCAGTAGTAGGATTGATGTTTCATTTGTCATAATCTGATCTCGTTTTGATAAAGCAGCATCAAAGTACTTGCCAGTCTACATCATGCTCATGGTACAAAATTTGGGCTGCAAAATCATTTTTGAAAGAATGCCTGAATCAATATTTTTAAAAAAACTGGCTTTAATAGCAGGATCTCAACTCTACTGTCATTATTGGATTTTTTAAAAAAAGCAAAGCAACGAAAAACATGTTTTAAACACTCCATTATTTTTGTCATAGTCTCTGCTGAAGGTTGTCTTGGAAATGAAAGCCGCACATCCATCGACGACATTTCTTGCGGATATCCGTAATAAATCAAAGTAGGCATAGCCTATCAAACCTTAAAAAATGTTGAGATTTGTAGAGCGGAACGGTTTAGAATTTTATCAAGCGTTTAAGCTATAAATCAGTCATAGTCAAAATTCATCATGCTGCCCCTGAATGTTTACAGAACAAAGTATTCAACCATATTTCACTGTTCATCTTTGAGCTCCTTTCTGGAGATTCCGTCCCCCAAAAATGTGCTTTAAAAGCCTATGTTCAATGAAATCATCATTCATGCTCAAAATGGTACTAAAATCAGCAACGCTAAAAATTATCCATCCAGATGCCCGGAGTAAGAAAATTAACTTCACTTATACAACTGTAATTAGTCAATGATTTGGAGGAAATACTACAGTATGAAAACTAACAGCATGAAAATGAGCAGAACTTAGGAATATCGATTTCCGTCCTACTGTTTGGCACCAATTGTCTATCAAATGTTTGGTAGCGTTGCTTTCGAACAAATGCGTTTCTGGTCTGGTGGCACTTAAAGTTAATTGAGGGATGGAACCTCTGTTGAGTAGATCTCTCAGCAAAGTCCATGTTAGTTTGGTAGCATGGGGCGTCAGTGTTCTTTCTATCGTATTTCCTTGAAAATTTTTGAAATAAGTCTGTCGGGAGATGAAATAGCTACCATTTTGAATTTCAGGGAATTTGTGAAGAAACTCATAAAAAGAGCAAAAGAGAGGGCAAAGAACTTCTGGAATTGGAAATGGAGAAGGAAAGATTGGTTTATTCGCAAGATGATACATACCTTTATTGCCTCCGTAAGTGTTTATAGAATTTTTAATACATGCTGTTCATTATACACTATATCAATGCATATCCTCTCTTCCTCTCTTAACTCTGGTAATCAATGCATGACTATTAACCCGACGCAGAAGTATGAATGTAACTCTCAATGCAATGTCGATTTACCCACGCACACAGTTGTGACTTAAATCATGTAGTCTCACGACAAATCAAAGAAGGCTGAAACAGTCCCTGTTTCAGGTCTTCTTCCTTTTCTTATTCACGTCTCATACAGTTTTTCATTCTCAATTCACTCCAACGTGAGTTTTTATCTAGCAAGTCAACTACTCTTACAAAAAAGAAACATTGTTGGCATGAATAGTTAGTATTACGAAGAGTAACACATTTTGCCAGCAGCTTTATCCTATCATCACAGCAACAAACATGCATCGTAAAGAAAATAAAAATTCGGCTCAGAGACCAAAAATGGAAATCCTTTTCTTTCATTTAGAACGAATGTCATCGAGAGCTATATCTGCACATAATGAAGATAGGGAAAACCACGACATTATTAATTAAACTTTAAAGTAAGCTTCTTCCAGTTTCCTCTTCTTTGATAGCGTTAACTCTATACATTCCTCTACGAATGCATTTTAGGCTGTAAATCAAGAAACAGCTTACATATCTATCGTCATTTCTGTGATGAAAAGCAACTGGATAGCTCGGAATGAATACGGTGGTTTGCGCACTGACTCTGTCTAAAGTCTTGGGTTCGATTCCTGTGCGAAACTGTCAACGTCTTTCTCTCTCTCTCTTTCTGTCATTCTCTGTGATTTGATGCCTGGCAGATAGAAAATGCATGAACTTGAGGTATGATCATTAGGACAAATAGTGACTGAACCTGGGGACACAGAAGGCTTTACAATATCATGCATTATGTGATGACGTAAAACACAGAAATTTACAATACTATAGAAATACCATTATCGACTTCTATGACGTAAAAGCAGTGGGAAGTATCTAATTGACCAGCGGAAGTTCCTACTTAGCTGCAGCCAATATGATTGTAGCGTTCAGACACCCTAGCCCTACGGTCTACAGCCTTATGGCTTGAACTTTAGATAGGTGCTTTAAACACCTCTGCATCCTAAGCTTGCGTTCCAGACGGATGAACATTATATTAACAGAAAGAACGAAGTGCCGTGGATACATTCTGAGACTGCGCGTGTTATCTACTTCTTAGAAAGTTGGCGAAATACATGCATTGAAAATAGCATTTTTCCAATATAATGTTGACTTTTCTGCTTCACAGATAGTTCAATGAATACGGATAGAGGACCCATGACATTCCTCATCACAGCCGGTGAAACTGACAACTCAGAGGGAAGTTTTAACTCCAATATTGTGCAAAGCTTGCTGAGTACCTATCTCAATGTAAGTTAAGAGGAATATATTTGGTGAAGTTAAATATAAATGCATACTTTCTCTCCATAAATGTCAAAATACCTGCAGATAGAAACGCGGATACAAAGATTGGGAAATTATATCGATGCCTTTTAAACATAAAAATATTCTCGGATTGTTTTTTATTGGTTTAAAATCTTTGTAGGCGCTATCTTCATTATAAATTTGAAAATCCATGACACTTTTTGCTGGTTCATGGCCACGCTTGTTCTCCTAAGTGAACTACAGGAAGACAAAATGCTCAACAGTGACAGAAGATAATAGCAGGAGCTATTGAGTGAAGTTTAAACTACTCATCAGTTCACAAGGATGATGACGTCAGCTGCAAGTTCATTCTAAAATGTCTGAAACCATGGAAAAGGTATTTTCAGTTACTACTTAAATACAGCAATAGGTAGTATTAAACGACAATATCAATAAATAATGAATCAGATACAAATTTTCAACTTAGTTTCAAGACATGAAGTCGGTCTTTCTATGCACATAATATCGGCTGTTCCTCTTTGATGGCAAGACTTTCAGCCACCGAAAGTTGAAACTTTGTTTTGACGCTCTTCACCACTTAGAATTCTTGCTCAGCTTGTGATAAAATGTCGGTCTTTCCGCCACACTCGGTGAAGTGTCGTGTTCCTACAGATTGGACAGCCTTGGTCGATTTCGGTCTGGAGTTTGAGTTCTGCACCCATCTGTGAATGTGCTGAGTGCGACGAATATCAAGACACCTTGTAGTTTTGCCGATGTACCTTGCTCCGCAACTTCAGAGAAACTCGTATATGATTCTCAGTTTATCTTGCTGTGGTTCACTTCAGAGAAGGCGTGGCCATGAACCAGCAAGCAGTGTTTTGGATTTTTAAATTTTATTGGTTTCAATGCAGGCCACGCTTTGTAATACACGCAGCATTCTATACGGCTAGCCCCAAGTAGATGTCTATGATGTTGACAGCTGATTATTGGATTGATACAGCTGACCAATGGACAGAAATAATGGATTGGAAGTGCAATAATCAATTTCAATATTTCAATTGGAGGGTCAATAAATGCAATTCAATCGAATTGTCAGAACTAAGTCAGAATCAATGAATTTGGATAGTAGGCCTACTGTGGGTCAGTGGTCAGAATGCAGACCATCATGAAACATCATATCGGAAAGTTCTAAATCCGATATATTCGCAAAACTTGACCATACTAGGCGTCATAAAACTGAATTGCAGGTTTATAAACCAATGATTGTTTATTTTTTCATGTGTTCTTTTATACGTATATGAAGTGGTCGTTTTGTGCTATCAATATAAGTTGAAAAGCAACTTTCGACGGCATGTAGGTTTGTATGCTATCATTCTGCGTGCCAAAAGAACGCACGAAAACTAAACAATCATCGATAGATGAACAATCAATTCAATGCTCAAACAACGACATCATCATAGGCAATATGTTTGATAACATCGGGTCCAATATCGATGAAACCAATCTCCGCCTTCGTGAAGCAATAGTTTTCCAAAAACAGTGGCCAACCATCAAATCATTTTGCATTTGAATTATAAAATATAAATAAATAAACCTATATAAATAGGTTTTGTTTGTTATTGATAAGATAACTAAGATCTTTATCACCAATATCTAAGTTCCCTGAAGATAGCTTCGTGAAGAAGACAGAAATTGATTGAAAATAATTTGCTACTATACTAATATAAGTTTACTTGACATTCCATTGCCTTTTGAATCATTTTCAATCGCTTTATTTGTTCAGTTATATTGCAAATACTTTTTTCCAATCTCTGCATCTGATTGAGGCAACACCAAGTGCTTAGTACAAACGAATCCGTAATATCTCCCATAGTGAATAGATTGCATTTATCCTTCACTAATGATCTCCCATGTATGTCTGGATCCCTTGTAGTCCTATCTGGCATAGTTGAATTAACAAGATATATTTTCTGTTGTAGATTGTTAACAGACGAATGTTGGACAATATTCCAATGATTCTGCGAGCCACACAGCACAACAGATTTATCGATGATCTTCGCAAGCGATTGCACGAAACGTCGTGTGGTGATCAGTCCGAGGATCTTATTTGTGAAAACGTGGAACTGGAAATGGAAAGGAAAACACTCCAAGGAAAATACGACAGTCTTATTGATGCAATGAGAATGTTAAGCACTAAATAGAATAGACTAAAATTTGTGCAGAATGAAGCATTTGTGACAATATCCTGCTTATTCCAGGATCAGCCATGATTCCAGGAGTAGAGATGTGTGTTCAGGAGGGCTCATTTTAAAGGCTTTCCGGTTGACCTACTTTTTCATACTAACATCCGCAGCAGTCATGAAGGTCTCTGTCGTGTTATGTCAGATTGAATTTCATTAGTGCTTCTTATCATAAATGAATAACCTTCTTGATAGGAAAATACTGCATACGATGAAATTAACTTCGAGTATACGCCTTTACATCCTCAGCGAAATCCCTCACGAAATTTTTTCTTGAGAACTCATGAAATTTAATGCGGAGTCATGAGATTTTATAAGAGCTCATGCGGTTATGATGAGTCTCCTGATATTCTCATGAGAAAATATTTCACTCATGATGCGTTCATGGGGAAAATCATGAGGGTTTTGTGAAAATAAGTTTATAAGTAGTAAGACATGCATGCTAGCCGCGCACGGAAAGAGTCATAAGAAAGCTTATTCAATCGATAAGAATCTCCAAGTTAAGTCTATAAATGATAAAAAGCAGCAGTATAGAATATATTATAGCGATCTGCAACAACCTTCCCGAATTGATGCATGAATAACTTGACATTACAATTAGATGTTGAATGCAAGATGTTGAAAATAGAGATATATACAATCACTGTTCTACTTCTTGTCTTTACATCAACGTAACGGTTAATTATTACGTATACTGAAAATGTATTGCGGTCAAGGCGTGGGAATGCTCCGGGGAATCGTGTCGAGGCTAAGAAAACTGCAATAACTAAATGCCAATCAAATCAATTCAGAAGTATGAAAGAGCAACTGTTCATCGATTTACGAGATTTTTACAAGAAACTCACAAAATTTAATCAGATTTTTATGCGAAAACCGCATGTTCCAAATCCGCATGAAATTTCATGAGACTCATGTGAGAAAAAATCTCATGATGATTTTTATGAGGGTTACCGCGACCACATTCAGTTTTGGACAGCTCAATTGACCACACAATGTCAATTTGATGAAATGACAGTAAAATCATCTTTTGAATGCCTTCCTAGGAGTACGATATAGTTTTCAAAGAGCCATACTTTGATGTGCATATGTGCGCACCTAAAAATTGCTTACCGTATAATACATCTAAAAGGCATTCTTTATGTTGAAAGGCATCTACACTTCTCGCGTTCGAGCTCTCAGAAGCTACTTTACCTTCGAGATCGGATCGACTTAAATTTCAATTCACGGATGCGTATTTAGCTGAAGATCAATGTCGCTTCGGGGCGAGTGGAATCCTAGCACACATCACTAATTCCTAATATCTCAGCTGTCTGCTATGTAAACGTTGCGTCTATTATTCGGCATCATAAAGGACTTGAAAAAATGCTATTTTCATTTCTTAAAATCTTTCTTCATCAATAAATGCCAGGAAAATGCAGTTAGTTATTTTATGGAGCATAGCGCCTTATCAGTTTGTACGGTTGTAGCATTCCAAAAATTAATTGGATAATGAGCCTATAATGCCAAAAGAATAGCGTCTTACTATGCAAGAGATCTTCGATTGTCATGTTGATGTTACGAAATCATGATGCAAGCAAAGTGCTGGAATAAGGATAAAAAACAAATAAGTAGATAGAATCATACCCTTCTTGTCTTTGAATGCATGACTAAACACACTATCCATAGAGGCTATAAAATATACATTTAATAGGCTCCTCTTTATTGATTAATGAATGTTTCTGACTTTCTGTGTCAGATCAGCATTGAAGTGTATATTTAGAGCTAGTGGGCAGTGCAATGCAAAAAATTTGCAATTTCACACATTTTTACCATTTATGTGCATTTGCACCTATTGGAATTTGCAGTCTCAATAGGTAGTTGCATTTCTTCTTTTGCAAATAAATTTGTCTTTATAGGTAAAAATGTAATTTTGCCTTAAGCATAGAGATAAATTAATAATTGGAAGTAATGTGTTAATAGATGCACACTATCTAACAGAGAATTGTAATAGTAATTAATTCATTCACTAGGTAGGCAGGTACTCCACTGTCAGATGTTCAGTATTACGTCTGAACACTGATCATGCAATATTAAAAGTCCTAGACATAATTGATGTTCGAAGGAGTAATTTGGACCTCGAATACACTAATAGATAATAAATTACAATCAGCTGATTTTAAGCACTGTGCAGAATGTGCAGTTGCACAAGGAATGTATGCAAGTTATCACGGACGAACGCAGATGCGGAGGGAAGCAGGTGCAATATTCGTGATATATTGAGGTCGACAAAAAATTGCGTGTTCTGAAGCGATTGGTTTATGAAGATTACATTCATCGTTTTCATCAAATAATATTATTATTATTGCAACAAGTAGATTGCTGATAGGTATTTAAATAACTTTTGATGTAACTTCCATTTATTGAGTGGATGTTTATATTGTTTTATGGGTGTTTTTATGATGACAGTGAATGCTCCAAGGCATTGAATATAAAGTTTTGGGCTTCATAATGTATCACTTGATTGCTTTTCGAAATTCATTATCTGAATATGGAATTTAGGAACTAGTGGTATGACGTGCATTCTCTCATGAGAATGCTGTCTAAAATACTGCTATTCAACAAAGACTAACCATCCTCTTTGTCAACGTTTTGGGTGTGGAAAACATTGTCAAAGTTAGAGGAATCCCAAATCTCATCAAAGAATCGATGAAAGGTGTGAGACTGTAAAACAAGAGGACGGTTCCGACTCCGTTCAAGTTGTTGCAATATGATAGTATCCAATAAACTAGAGAATCAAGTGAGGATGGCATGTGTCAAAAAAGAGAAAATGAATTTTACAATGACAATAGGAGAATTTCTGAACGATGCTCAGATAGATTAATTCTCAAGAAACACAACGAGGAATTTAAAGACTTATTACGCATTGACGGATTTAACGAACAAGTGCAAAAATCTTCGAGCATTAAGTCCAGCGACAAAAGAAGACAATAAAACGGAAAGCTATCAATGGATCAATAAAGTCTATTTCCCATGCATCACAGACATTTCTAATTCAGAGCGAGTAAAGCAATTTTTTCAGAGGCACATTCTCAGCTTTGGTTTAACTTGACGCAGTAAAATACTTCGTCAACAACTGACAATTAATAAAACGAGCATGAAACCCTGTTCTCAAAACGGTGTAATGACCAACAAACACTTACCCACCGAAATAATATTGTCTATAAAATAAACTGCACGAAAAGCGACAAATTTTGCATAGACATCACTGCATGACCACTACATCATCATTATCAGCCTTTATGTACTCAATGCAGGACGAAGGCCTCAGTATGGCACTTCCACCACTTGTCTCCGACTGATTGTGGCCAGTTGATAATTGTGTTACAAAACAGTACAATTTCTCCATGCAACTTTCTTGGCGGTCTTCCTATTCTTCTGTTTTCTTCCCATGGTCTCTATGCTGATAATCTTTGGGTTCATCTTCTGTCTTCCATTCTGGCAATGTTTCCTGCCCACTGCCACTTTCTTACCTTCACAATTTGTAGTTTGTCCCTGACCCATAGAGTAAGTATATTAGGTAGAGGGGTAACTCCGCATTTATTAAATCCCCAATGTGTATACACTTTCGATTTTATTAAATGAACTCGAGGCGGATGCAGTCGGAATTTTTCCCAAATGTGAGATATGCACATTTATGCAGTTTTGAAGAGATTACAACGGAATTGA
Organism: Prostheceraeus crozeri; assembly: GCA_907163375.1. Taxonomy (NCBI): domain Eukaryota; kingdom Metazoa; phylum Platyhelminthes; order Polycladida; family Euryleptidae; genus Prostheceraeus; species Prostheceraeus crozeri. Next base: position 27,083 of record CAJQUW010002672.1, on the reverse strand, counting down.
CTGATAATCATGGCATAAATCAGAAGGAAATGATATTATTTTACAGATCCTCCGTGTCATGACAGCCTTGCATGGATACGCAATGTTTGCTAAATTGGCAACTCGATGACCTGCGCTATTACTTTCATGCTGAACCTCAAGAGAATCTTCTTAAGCGTGATCATATCATAAGCAACCTCCCGGTAGAGCAAAATAACAGAACCAAGGAGAATGATTTCAATTAACTTTGAAAGATGCAAATGGGTCCACATCACCATTCAGATTCAAGAAGTGAAGCATTAATTTATTGAATCATAAATTCATGACTATGGAAATTGAATTAACATGTTGAAATCTCAGCCATGAAAGCACAATAAGATCTTGACTTTTTCATGACTTCCATTATAATGCCGTTCATTAGATCTACTTGAACATAATTTCCGCTTAGTTGCGATGCTTGTTAGCAAATGTTCATTCCTTTTGATATCCAACTTGTTAGATACTACTTATAACGGGGCGTAGGATTTAAATTGGCAAAAATTGACCTTTTTTCGAAACTGCCCTAATAATTTTTTAGATCGCAGGAACGTAATCTGCACAAATAACTGAATCTTTTGATTTAAAAATATTCACTGTCTACAGATACTTTTTTGAGTCGACGCTCTACCTACAGTGGCGGAAAAAAGTCTGAATCCAGCTGAGATTTTTTTCATTATTTCACTCTTTCGCTACGCTAAGCCGAGATACCGTACGTAATGTTACCGTTAGATGGAATGAAAACGAAGTAATGATAATTATTGATGTGTGTAATGATAATAACATCAGAATAGCTATATTAGTCTGTTAATATTTCGTGGGTCATCCTTCTGCATCGATGACCGCTTGTCAACGGCGACCCATGGACTGGACCAAAGCCTCGCAGCGACTTCGCATAACACTGCGCCAAGCTTCACTTACGGTCTGGTACAGTTCGTCCTTATTAGAGGGACGTGAAGCCTTCACCAAACCGTCAACCTCTTTCCAAAGGTGCTCTATTGGATTCAGATCAGGTGACTGAGCCGGCCAACACATCGTCACGAATTCCTGGTGGTCCAACCATTGTTTTACGGATTTAGCGGTGTGCTTTGGATCGTTGTCGTGCTGAAACATCCATCGGTGGTTGGAGAACATGGTCTCCGCCGCAGGCAGCATGGTCTCCTCCAGAATAGATCGATATTGATACTGGTCCATCACTCCGTCTACCAGCCGAATAGGACCTGGTCCGAGCGCCGACATGCTGGCCCACACCATGCTTCACTGTTGGCACGACACAGGCAGGGTTCATCTCCTCGCCAGCGCGACGACGCACCAGTACTTGACCATCACTGCCGAAGAGATTGAACTTCGACTCGTCGGACCAGAGTACAACCTCCCACTGCTGGTCACTCCAGTTAGGTGCTCTCTGGCCCAGGTCAGTCGAGCAACCCTGGTTTCCTCGGAGATGAGTGGCTTCTGGCGAGCGACTCGCCCATAGAGTACCACTTCCATGAGTCGATTTTGCACTGTTCGCGAAGTGATGTCAACGCCGCAATCCTGCGATAAGGACTTTCCAATGTCAGGAGCAGTTAATCGTCGATTGTTTGAGCTCATGCGAACCCCCAGTCGATCTTCACGTTCGCTAGTTGCCGTGGCCTACCACTGCGGGGACGAGACTTGTACTCCCCAGTCGCTTGGAAGATTGATATCGCCTTCTGGACTGCACCGCGACTGACACCAAGAGCTTCAGCCACCTGGTGCTGTGACTGTCCTGATTCAATACGATCAACTATCACAGCGCGTTGCTCCGTCGTTAATTCGGCACTCATGTTGATGAAAATGAATTTATTACAATTGTGTCAACAAATCTACCAGTTTAAAAATTCAAATGACTAGAATGTTGTCAATCTAACTGTAGACGCATGCAATGGCAACTTTGATATCTGTGTTCATCAACAGTTTGAATTCAATTGAGCTATTGACGTCACAAAGTTGATGACATAGCATTGCAAGCTAATACCATAGAAATACCTTAAAATCAACAGGTGGATTCAGACTTAATTTCGCCATTGTACATATACTTACTCTATGCCCTAACCTTTGTCATTCTTCGCACCCATTTGTTCGTCTTCCTGTTTATGAATGTTATCTTCAAAATTCTTCTCTCTATGTTGATTTGTGTAGCTCTGATCTTCTGTTCCGTCTACTTTGTCATTGCTTAAGTTTCGGCACCGTAGATTAATACACGTAATATAATATGCGTAGTACACGATGTTATTACATAATGCTTCGAGTACCTTCCGCTTTAGAGAGATAAGCAGATGCTGATGATAATGTCTCGATGTTCGTTGAAAGCGTCACACGCTATATCTATCCTCCTCGATATTTCCCTCTCCTGGTTTGAGGCTGAATCGCTGTCCGAGATACGTGTATATGGAGTACTCGGTTTCCTTGATCTCTTTCCTATTTATTTTTATTTTCGATCGTCTGCATAAGCTGTTTAACATGATCTTTGTTTTTGTGGCGTTTATTTTCAGACCGCGCATTTCATTTTCGTTTATTAACTCCTTCATCCTGATATTCAGTTCGTAAGCTAACTGCGCAAGAATGACAATGTCGTCCGCGAATCTTAGATTTGGCAGTCCTTCTCCTTCAATATTTAGACCTACTTGTTTTAAATAGGACTTCAATTTCAGCATCATCTGTTTTTAAATGTATTCGAAATTGTCAAGTGGAACACACCAGCATCGCTATCGGCAATCTGGTCATTGACAATCATGACACTAATTTGTGCTTGCCTGAGATACAAATTACCTATAAATGAATAACACTCCTGATACACAAATTCAATCCATCCATCAACAGAACGGAGCTTGACATTGACAGCTATCGTGAATTTCTTTTTTACAAGTTATATTTCTCCACCAACTCTACCAGCAGTCCGGAAGCCAGTGCGGGTTTCTACAGGGAATGATACCGAAATTGCGACTTTCACAGAGTAATTTATGGTTCCATGATGGAAGGAGAGATACACTTGAGTTACCAATATCAAATTCAGGCATTTCAAAGTCAATGGCATTCATCATATGGCAGAAGGTAATAGGACTAAGTCTAATAACCGCGGCTCAATTATTTCGTGATAACTAACGGGTACTTATTATCGCTACTATTAACAGTTAAATATTGCTTTTACCAAAGAGCACACGTCTGAACCATGGAAAGTATTGGGTAGAGTAGTAACTCAGAAAAAAATAATCCCCAATGTGTACACAGTTTCGACTTTATTAAATGAACTCGAATTGAACACAATTGGGTGTTGTCACCAAATGCAAGATATGTAAATTTTTGCAGTTTTGAATAAATTATCACGGAATTTACTGATCATAATAGCAATACAGAGGGAATTTTACAGATCCTGGCCGTGTCATGACAGCCTTGGAGAGGTAATGTTTGTTAAATTAGCAATTCGATAAGTTGCTATTACTTTCATGCTCAACCTTCTTAATAGGAGTATTTTCTGTAGCATGATTATATCACAAGCTTCCTGCCACTGGTAGAGCAAAATGACATGATCAAAGACAATATATTTGATTCAAAAATGTAATAGTTGGGTCCACATTACCATTCAGATTCAAGAAATGAAACATAAGTCTAGCAAATCAGATAATCATACAGATGAAATTAGAATTAAAAACTTGAAATTTCAGTCAAAAAAGCACAATAAAATCTCGACTTTTTCATGAAGACTTTTATTATAATGCAGTTCATTGAATTCCCTTTGTAATCAGCTTAATTTCTACTTAATTAATATACTCGCACTTTTTAGTAAATGTTCCTTCTTTTTGTTGTACCTTATTCATTTAATGTTCCTATATATTGTGCTCATGTCAATTGTATATAAGCAATAATTTGCAAAAATCTAGCTTCTTATTAAAAATTGATTAACCAATTTTTTGGACCGCAGGAACGCAATCTCCGCAAAAAGCTGAATCTTTTGATATAAAAATTTTCACTGAATGCTGATCCTTTTTTGAGTCGACACCATAGAGTAAGTGTACATAGGTAGAGTGTCGACTCAAGAAGGTATCTGTATACAGTGAAAATTTATATATGAAAAGATTTAGTTTCTTGCACAGATGACGTTTCTGTGGTCCAAAAAATTATTTGATCACTTATTAAAAAGCTAATTTTTTTCAAATTTATATACTACCGACATGAAACCCCTTTATAAGTAGCTTGAGACAAGTTGGATATCAAAAGGAATTAACATTCGCTAACAATCATCTTAAGCGGAACTTAAGCTGATGATCTAGGAAATTCCATAAGCTGCGTTATAATGGACGTCTCTGTAAGTCTTCAAGGAAAAGCTGAGATCTCATTGTGCTTCTTAGCTGAGATGTCATGCTTCTAATTCAATTTTCAGCGGCATCATTTTATGATTCACAAGGCGTAATTTAATTGAATCTAAATAGTGATGTGGACCCATTAACATTAATTAACGTTAATTATGATGCGCTTCCTTGATTATGAAGTTTTAATCTTTCAGTGGCAGTTTGTGATATGATCACGATGAAGAAAATAATCTTATTATAAGGAAGCTGAGCTTTTAGTAATGGCAACCCATCGAATTGCTAATTTAACAAAATGTATTACCTGTCCCAGTTGTCATGACATGGAGGATTTGTGGAATGCTATTCCTTATTCTGTATTGTTATCACTATCATTCAAATTCGTCTACATTTCTCCAAAAGTGTATAAATTTGAACATCTCACAAGTGGTACCTTGCTCATTTAATAAAAAATTAAATATTCATTTAATGAAATCGAAACTGTATACACATTGCGAATTTAATAGATGCTGAGTCACTACTCTACCTAATATATCTACTGTATGGTCGACACTCTACTTACTATAAACTTACTCTATGGTAGGCCTAATCGTGCTTTTTTAAAGTCAAAGATGAAAAAATGACACATTTTTCGCATATATCATCATCAGAGGTGACCAGAAATTGATCTATGGTCTAGTGTATACACTTTCTGCAGTCTGGACGTGGGATGCATCTGAGTTAGCGTCCATACACGAAACGTCTATTTTATGTCATGAGTGTGGATTGAAGCTTAGTAGCTTATTTTTGGTGAAAACCCATTCGTCACCGATGTTATGAAGCTCTCTCCATTTCATATCAAAAGCTTCCTGGCACTGGTAGAGCAAAATAACTTAATCAAAGACAATAATTTCAATTGACTTTAAAAGGTGTAAATGGGTCCACATCATTATTCAGGTTCAAGAAATGAAACATAAATTTAGTGAATCATAAAATTATGCCGATGAAAATTGAATTCCCTTGATAATCAGCTTCATTTCTGCTTTGTTAGGATGCTTATTACCAAATATTCATTCCTTTTGATATCCTACTTGCTTCATACTACTTAGAAAGCGGCTTCATCTTGGTAGTATATAGATTTGCATAATTTTAGCTTTTCAACTACTAAAATAATTTTTTGGACCGCATGAACTATCCCGGAAAAAACTCAATCTTTTGATGTAAAAATGTTCATTGTATACAAATACCTTTTTGAGTCGACACTCAATACCTATATATACTTACTCTATGCTCAGCTTTATTATAATAAGATTATTTGCCTAAGCGTGATCATATCACAAACTGCCACTGAAAGAGCAAGACATCAAAATCAGGAAAGCTGATCAAAATTAATTTTAAAAGATGTCAATGGTTTCATATTGCTATTCAGATCAAATAAATTACGCCATGTGAATCATAAAATCATGCCACTGAAAATTGAGTTAGAAACATGACATCTCAACCAAGAAACTCTCACAAGATCTATAGGCCTACTCTTCCTTGAAGACTTATAGGGACTTCAATTAAGGGACTTATTAATAGGGATTATTAATAGGGACTTATAATAATGCAGATCATGAAATTTCCTTGATAATCAGCTTGATTTCTGCTTAATTAAGACGTTTGTTAACAAGCATTCATTCTTTTTGATATCCAACTTGTTTCATACTACTTATAAAGGGGCTTCATGTCGGTAGTATATAAATTTGTAAACATTTAGCTTTTTAAAAACTATTCAAATAATTTTTGGACCACAGGAACGTAGTCTTCGTAAAAAACTGAATCCTTTCAAATAAAAATGTTCACTGTGTACAGACACTTTTTTGAGTCGACACTCTACCTACGCATATATACTTACTCTATGGGCAAATGAGTACTTCTAGGACCCCCTCAGTTTGAATCCTTGAATAGAGTCATTTATTAGTCACTATTTAGTCATTGAGCAATACAAGCGTGGTCAGTTTTTCCAAAAAGCAATTGCAATCAACGTAAAAACATCCGCCCGGAAAATAGAAGTGGAAAGAAAGTGCATAGTGTAACACAGTTTTCCAGAATCAGTTCTAATTCTCAAGGAACCAGCTGCAGTGCCCCCGAGCTTTTGGTAGAACCTGTTCCGAAACGGTATCTGGGCTAAACCATAACGAATATCTATGAGACAAAAAACGCCGAAAATCAATTGTAAAAAATGTACATGCATAAAGATCGTAGGTACTAAGTCTTCTTTCCTAAATTTCACTGAGACCTAATTTACGTACGACATAAGTTATAAGTGCAATAGACACAGATCTATTTGAAGTAACCTTCCTCGTGACGCAACACATTGTCCAACAGGAAATGCTTTGTTATCGATATCATCACTTGTTTATCATATCTCCAATCAGGGTCACTTTAATGAATATTTATCAGGCATGCCACTCACTGCTTCACAATTTCACACCAACTTTGAGATTCAAAATATACATATCAATGAGATGTGTGAATGATACGATACCATCACGAGGAATCACTGTTCATAACAATAGTATAACGACATCTGACAATGGAAGTCAGATATCTTGAGAAGACATGTGATAACTAGATGGCATTTTCCTGGACCCTGTCAGGAAATTCCGATCCAGAGTTCATTTTCTCTAAACTGACATTTGTACATGATAGAGCGCTTTCGTCAATGATATTCTGTTCAGGAAATTTAATGGCTCCCTGTGACAAGAGGGCTGCAACATGGTCCGAATGTCAGATGAATATTCCGTTCTTCACACCAATAATCGGAATTTAGATGGAATTATCGAAAAGGCCTTGCTGCTCTCAAATCATGTACAGCAGCTTACATGACGTGCACATCACGCAAATGTTGACTGAATGTCAACATGGAACCTTAATAGTGTGTTCACACCAGGATGCTTTTCAGTCACAATTTCCGAAGTGCTAGCATTTGTCAGGTAACCTAAAGTTGCCATCTTCAATTCTTTGGACTGTCTTAAACTACCCTCTATATGCTGATGGTCGCATTTATCAGGTGTCAGCAAGATGTTGGTGGTCGCATTTATCAGGTGTCAGCATGGTACAATTGGTCGCATTTGTCAGGTATCAGCACGGCACAAGTGGTTGCATTTTTCAGGTGTCAGAAAAACACAAATGATCGATTCTATCAGGCACCGTAATGTGTAGGAGGTTGCATCTGTCAGGTGTCAGTGGGGTGCAAGTGGCCAGGTTTCACTGCATTTTTGTCAGTTTAAGCTGGATGCTGGGCTGTGGAGAGACAACTGTAAGAAAATCCGCCTTCACACCCTTGTCAATGCATGGTCTAGCTCGGCTTAATGTAGACTCAAGGCCTTGGTAGACTAATGTAGCTACACATAGACTTTCAATTTTTCTTCGGACGGATTTAACAATGAGAAAAGCCTATTACAGCTAAACACATGTCGGTATTCAATTCGTGTACTTTTCGTGAGACCACAGGCCCACATAAATAAAAGTCACAGTTTTAAAGAAGTGATTTCTGATGCCATTGTGTCACTTATTTGTACTAACTATTTTTCATCACTCACAAATCTTGCGATCACTATCAGCTGATGGAAATTCCGGTGAAAGATGAACTTTTGGTTTTGGACACGGTACTTTTTTACATTCTACACAATTTTTGCCAAATATTCTCATAAAACACATTACGTGTGTTTTCACACGCACAGATGTAATGACCGATGTTTCCTGCCATACGCGAGAAGGATGACATCTGAATACAATACTTAGAATATTGCAGGTATGATGATAAGATACGCAAAGGTCATGAAGTTCATTCATATTATTGAGATTCCGATATTTCTCACGTAATGTTGACGATAGTTCTGAAGTCTTCATTTACTCACGTTGGAGTCTGAACGTCTGATGAAGTAACAGGAACTGAATAATGAGTTAAATGAATTCAATCAGAGCATATTCCTTATCAAAACTTTTCCACACTTTTCTCGATTGACAGTTATTGAACTAAATTTTGACGCATGTTGTATTTTACAAGTAAACCAAATGTAGATCTTGGAGAATTTTCATTTTCAAAGCTCCTCAAAATCGGTTTCTTTGGCTCTCTGGAAAGTCAAACTTCTATAAATTTTGAAAAATTCTATTTCTTTTTTCCATTTATGCTTTTTCAACATGTTTCCACGGCGATCCTAGCCTCTCTGATTTTGACAGTTCCATGATTCAATCGTTTCGAATATTAATGTTCACAGAATAGGCGTGTGCTTGATCTAATGGAGATATCATCTTTTACCAATTCAATCATCTTGTTGGCATGACTAAATAGCCATTCAAAAGTTGAATTTCACATTTTACTAAAACTTGAACAATTTATTTGATGAAAACTGATGGTTCATGACTTTGAAAACGATACGTTTTGATCACTTATCGATTGAAAACGTCTTAAGACAGTGTTGGGAGCATGTTTGATTGCATTGAGTTTAGCAGCAGCTAAAAATACAAAATACATATAAAAATAAAAATACAGCTCAAAAGGAGAGTTTTGGAAGTACATGTAAATTGAGTGCAGCCAGGTGCACTATTAATTGCAGAAAACTTGCAGTACGTAACTGTTCATGAAAATGACAAAATGTACCAAAACATGTATTGTAGGGCATGATATAATGTCTATCTTCAGGCTTGTGATCTACTGTTTGTTGCATGAATCGGGCAGTATTACTTATAAATCTATTGTGAGTAGTGCACTTTGCTATTGATAGTGTTCATTAAAAAATTAGATAAATTCATGTGTAGATGAATGAACATGCTAATGATAGCTTCATATGAACTTTGTTGAACTGTCAGTTTAACAGGTCGGAAATAACTACGCGTCTTGGTGGATTTGAACCATCGACCTCTGGCATTCTAGATCAACCATAGAAGTGGATAATAGTACACTAGAATGGAAGTTTGATATCTTGCCTATGTACAATGATGGCACATGGAAAAATCTATGGTTTGTAGATCAGATTAGATCTAAAACATTATATCATAGAGAAACTATTTGCCAAGTTGGTTGTGAAAGTTGTTGACACCTAATGACAGGATTTTCATGAAGAATTGCAAGTGAGATGGAGGCATTGTTTCATGTGAAATAGCCTACTATTCCATGGATTAATATAGTGTGTCTATTTGTGGCAGTCACTGACAACAATTTTCCAATGTTTCAATATTGGAATGCGAATTAAAAATTGGTTCACAAAGTCATAATTGAAAGTGGTCGGTGTGCTGTTTCTAAGAACATCTGAAGAATTCACCGATAGAAAGTCTAATTATTGGATAATTTCTTCTTCAAGCGGCTAAGAAACCTGACGCTTTTCTGGAATAAACACATTGAAAGTTTCTTTACCGACAATCATTTCTCAAATAAATGAAATGTCGCTGGAACTTTTCAATTAATCATTGAATGACACATGTGATATTTTGGAGACTGATATTCGAATGCATGTTGAGATTTTGAAAACAATTCAAGTTTAGTGAACAGGGGAACCCTTTAAAGTAAAATGAATACTCTAAGATTTCTTGGTTTCTGATTTCAAGCTGGAGTTATGAATGCTCTGTAAATCGACATTACAAGTTGCACATGTGTCTGATTATACTCTTGATAGATTATAGGAGGGATATTTCAAAATGATGAACGTACAGAACGTTTTAAAGGATTTCCTTCTTTGTCATCCTGTCGGCGCAGCATTTTGTAAATTCACTATTGCTTTTGAGTACATGGTCTTTGGACAAGGGCCAACAATCCAGATCAAGAATTGGCTGATAAATATAAATGCCAATCAAAAAACATGGAAGCCAGATCGCACAAGTTACATTTTGCCCCAACTAAGTTTCCCCGACGTGTGCCATAATTTTCATGCAATTTCCATTCTAGGACTTTCTATGGTATTGTTGATTTCTATGAGATCAAGGCTCTACCAACTGAGCTATCGATGGTCGACAGTCTAACATAGATTCGCAATAATAGAATTTACGTAATCCAATCAGATGGCTTCATCCCCCGTTATTATCCGTCAAGCCGAACCACCAATGGCAAGATATCAGTGATTCAAAGCCAGCATTATACTTTGAAGCGGGACTAAGTCCTCACAGCAAGCTAAGATAGCTGCAACATTTTTTTGACTCAATTCAAATAATCAAGTAATTTGAAATGATTAAGATTCTCAATTTTATAAGAAATTGACAAGGAATTCTCGATTTTGAAGAAAGTGTGCTTATATAAGAGTGACAAAGCTAGAAAAATACAGGATCCCGGCTGGAGTCTCATTTCGAAAGCTAAGAGATTTGAATTTAGAATTCAGAAATTAATTTCAGTCTTCATTTTAACGCGATGAGCATTCTAGGAAATGTGGATGCGAATATTCCTCATTTGAATTTCGAAAGCAACACCCACTCGTGGGTCGTTACCATTGATGTCGGGAACCACTGATCCATAACTTCTGTCATGCATTCATGCGACAGACGAAAGTGAGCAATATTAGCAGAGCTTATCTCTGCAGTGTTTTCGAAACTTAGGATTCGTGATAAGTTCCTAAGGAAACTTTGATTTCTTGCGTTTACAAGGAAACTTATTAACTGTCAGGTTATGGAAAAGATCAACTTCGTGAATTTATTGACAAGCAATATGCACACATGAAATTCATCGAATTAAATACGATTTGCTTCGGTTAATGCATTCTTCTTTTTATTGTGTTCTGAGTGCCAATGCAACGGTTGAAGACATTTTCGAAACACTCTCTGGAAGATTGGTTGAAGAGCAATGGGAATGCTTTGAGCAAGAGAGATCTCCTGGACTCTATAAACTTGCGATAATTAGTAGAATTTGAGTTTGTATTAATGCCAATGGTGGTCATACAAGCTACTACATATGTTTGAAATTAATTTTCATCATTTGAAGTTCTAGTTTTAATGTTACTTCATTAGTGAACATTACGGTTCCTGTAATTTTACGTGTGAAGATTTTTGTCATGCAGTATAATTTCCGTTTTCATGTGCCTTTTCATAGATTAAATTTTCATCGCTATAAATTAAAAGTGAAATCTCGTGGGGTTCTGACGATAGAATCTGTCCAGACAATTTTCGTGTTCAACTGCATACACACACACACACTGGACTCCAGAAGAACGTACCACTGCTACACCAGCTTATTTGATATATTTCAATGAAATTTTATATAATATGTCCAAGCAGGCTTAATGTAGACCTGAAAGCACACTAACTACTCATCCAACAAAAATATGAGTTTACAGTGTTGTGCCGCAAAACTGCTTGCTGTTGCTAATTTTGTAAAAAATACAGTCCTCTAGAGGTGACTAAACATCTAGATTCGTATTTTTGCATTTTTCTGACCATTCTTAGGAGACTGAAATGCTTGTTCGATATTTATCTGCATTAATAAATGTGTAATGAAGATAATCGTATTTTTTTACAAATTTGATTGGGTGGCCAACTTTGTTGCACAACACTATATCTAAGACATTTAGTCATTTAGACCCGTCTCATCTGTATTTTAAATCAATAAATATAACTTCGGCTTAAAAAGAAAGGGAGCGCAGTTTTAATTTTGTGAAACAAAACTTGAAACATTTAGTCATTGTCTAACATAGTTGTCGAGCACAGGCACTATATAAATAGCTGATTTCAAATGTCTCCTGTCTTCAATCCTTTCATTCTTAAATTATTTTCAAAATTAAAGATTTTTTGAAATAACAATTTCAAATGCAATTTCTGACCGCTCAAGGTTGGTTCTAGGCGTCGTACGAGGTTGGGATCGGAGCCACTGGAATCGCGATGATTTCGTTTTTCTTTTGGCTACAAATTTTGCCTCTATGGGATCAACATTGCCGCACAATATTTTCCCAAAAGTTGCGGTTTGAAATGTCCTCAAAAGAACACAATGTGCATGAAAGGGCGATTGGAATGCAAAAAGTAACAATGTTTGAGAAATATGAACAATTGAACACACAGCATTGGTAAATGACAGTGAATGACTAAAATTTCTCAAATCATTGCTGTTCCTTCTGTCACCAATTAATTCTCTCTCTTCATTCTGTCGGAATATGCCAAATGTAGCAGATGTTGAAATTTGTACAGTCCTTTTTTTCACCGGCAAAATTATTTCCTACCAACTTCTATCACAAATACAAAGTCCGGTGAATCAGACCATAAAAGTGGTACGACAAAAATATTCGAGTCAATGAATGAGGCATTCAAAACAATGTGTCGAGGTGAATTCTTCAAACCCGGTAAAGCAGCGACATGTGATATCGGACATAGCCGCGAGAAAGCTCCATTGAGTTCTTTTAAAAACTGATTGATCCAAAGGTTACAGTAGCATTGCATTTGTACACTTGCGGATTGGAGAACGCCATCAGTCCTCATCAGGACTACTTCAATTAATAATTTAAATTAGTAAGCATTATTTTCTATTATAAATTGCTGCTGGGATGATTTTCATCATCGTATGAGAATTGAATGTTTGATCGATTAATAACCGCATGATTCATTTTGCAACGACATCAATAATCTGTGCAGCAGTTTCCGCACAGAACTAGACATTAGAGAGAGATACGTTTATTGAATCAGTAATGTGAATCAAAAATGTATACATGTTATATACAGTTCAAACCAAGTTATATGAAAGAAAAGTAAGTTCTCAAAGTTAGTTGCGGCAAAAAGTCATCGCGTCAGACAAGTTTGCAATTATAGTATCTTGATTCTCCAAATTATAGTTGCTGCTTCATTGAATGTGATTTTTCAGCTTTATGTTTTCTTTCATCATTAGTGCGGAAAATATCTCGCAAGATTCTTTACGAATCGATGCAGTATCTAGGAGTCAAAGATATAGCAAAAGAAGTGCAGCAGGATGCTGAATCAAATCCGAGGCAAATGCATCGAACGAAAGTAGTAAGGAAGTGACAAACACCAGATAGCGCAAGATGGCCGCCATCGCTGACTCCCCCCCCCCTCTGGAACGACAGAGTGTCGTGGTCGGCCGCCGTGGTGCTTCGGGTCTGACGTCCCCCCCCCTCTGGAACGACAGAGTGTCGTGGTCGGCCGCCGTGGTGCTTCGGGTCTGACGTCCCCCCCTCTGGAACGATAGAGTGTCGTGGTGGACTTGGGCGACCGCCAGGATTAGTCTTGAGGCTATAGTGTGTGATGTTTTTCGTGCTGAATGTTGGGTTGTAAAATGGGCTGTTTCGAGTGGAAGGAATGGTCGGATGAGAAAACGGAGGCCGGATTCGGATTCAGCGTGAAATTCTGCATCGGTATGGTGAATTTGAACGCCATCGGAGAGAAAAAATTTTCGCTGACGTCCCCCCCCCTCTGGACGGCTCGCTTCGATTTTGGCTTCCAGTGGACGGATTTTGTCGTGCCATAGCTCGTTTGAAAGCTAAGAGTGAGACAAATTCACTGAAAGAATCGGCTTGTTCCTATCTGTCTTCGTTTAGATGTGAGACGCCATTTAAGATTTTGGGACATTGGCGAAAAACGACAGAGTTAGAATTTGGGACGTTTTGGTCTGTAGCTTCAAAACGAAGCATCGGATTGGAAAACGGATTTCAGATTTGGAATCAGCGTGAAATTCTCTATCTGTATGGTGAGTTTCAAGGCAATCGGCGAGAAAAAATTTTCAACATTTTTCGAAAAAACGACAGAGTTAGAATTTTTGCGATGGCTGCCTACTGTAGAGCCAAAACGAAGCATCGGATGGGAAAACGGAGGCCGGATTCGGATTCACCGTCAAATTCTACATGGAAATGGTATATTTCCAGCTCAATCGGAGAGAAAAAAATTTTCGCTGACGTCCCCCCCCCCTCTGGACAGCTCGCTTCGATTTTGGCTTCCAGTGGACGGATTTTGTCGTGCCATAGCTCGTTTGAAAGCTAAGAGTGAGACAAATTCACTGAAAGAATCGGCTTGTTCCTATCTGTCTTCGTTTAGATGTGAGACGCCATTTAAGATTTTGGGATATTGGCGAAAAAACGACAGAGTTAGAATTTGGGACGTTTTGGGCTGTAGCTTCAAAACGAAGCATCGGATTGGAAAACGGATTTCAGATTTGGAATCAGCGTGAAATTCTCTATCTGTATGGTGAGTTTCATGTCAATCAGAGAGTTTCAACTCAATCGGAGAGAAAAATTTTCAACATTTTTCGAAAAAACGACAGAGTTAGAATTTTGGACGTTTTGGGCTGTAGCTTCAAAACGAAGCATCGGATGGGAAAACGGAGGCCAGATTCGGATTCAGCGTCAAATTCTACATGGAAATGGTGTATTTTCAGCTCAATCGGAGCACTAGAACCGGAGATAGACGGGATTTTTAGTGTTTGGATGATGGGTATTACGTCATCAGCTGATCGCCACACACTATATAAGCTGGGAACCGACAGAGACTTGTCATTCAGACGAGAGATTGCCAACGGTAAGTCGTCTCTCTGAGCTCCGATGATAGCTTCGGACATTCCAAATCCCGAGTTTCTGTAAGAAACCGACTTAGAAAATTTCATTGCTGATATCAGCTAAGGCGTCAGACTTAGAGGTTCGCCAGGAGATGGCCTTCGTCTCCAGGCCATAAAAGACTCCAAAACTTTAAAGGCTTGTAACTTCGCTTCTACAAGTCCGTTTGACTTGATTCAAAAAAGGTTCGGTCGCTATTGACCTGCCCTAAGTGATGAACTACTTATAAAATTTCATAAGTAGTGCTAAAAAGTTGAAAAATTTAAATTCACTCGTTTTGGAGGTTTTCTGGGGTTTTCGACCCTGCTGAAGTCAATAAAAGCATTTTTAATAATGTCTGAGCCAGTCGTCTCATGGTATAAGCGGCTTTTCACTAAAAGCGAGCAAGACACGGAGAGTTTTGCTGTAATATTCCACTGACAGGATGTTCCTTCGGGACGGCGGACGATGCCGTAGTGATAAGTGTGGCAAGGGAGTGTGTCATAGTTTAGACCGTAACCGCTGGGACAACTCATGTCTCATGTTGGGCATTTGACACAGTTCTCAACGTAGCACTTTGAACGCCAATCGGTTGAGTCTTAGCTATCTTGTCATGGGTGGCCTCTAAACATCTCCATTGCAAAACGCTGGTCTGGTGAATCAAGCTCTCTACGGCTTGCTATCAAGCTGATCAAAGCAATAACTTGGGATGTTTCCTCAAGGTTTTCAAGTATGCTGAGTTCAAATCTGCTATCAGATTTCAAATTTAACTAAGTCTAAGGCAGCTTTGAGGGGTTAGATCCCAGCTACTGTTCACTACCTTTGACTCGGCGTTGCTGTTACCACTTCGGGGCAGTGACAATGATGTCTTAAGCTGTAAATAGCGGGTATCGGGGAAGATCTCTCACTTCCCTAGTGATCAGTACAAGGCCTTCGGGCTGTCGACGGGATCGAGTGCCACTCACTACACTCAAATCTATCATTCCTCACTAAGTGTAAATTACTGACTATACATTTGTCCTGCTATCAGGTTGTTTTGACTTTCTATCTAGTTGAATAGTCTCTTGCTATCAAGAGATTCACTTCTGTTCATAAAGCACATCATCGCTGTAATACCTCCTTTGCTCGAGCGTTCCTTCGGGACGGCGGGTACTGCGTAGAGGGATTGTGTTGCACGGGTGGTTCGTCGTTTGTTAGACCGAAACCTCTGAGCCGTTGCTCATGTTGGGCGTTCGACTTCATACAACGTGACGCTTTCTCTCGCCAGGTCAGAGTACTTCAGCCATTCGACAAAGGTTAGTCTTTATGATATGGAGTAGAGTGAAATGTAATTCATTAGATGTCCCTTCAATGATTGCTCCCATGATAAACGTTGATGAGACAAATGAAATGATTCTCATCTTCCCTTTTCAGTGATTGAAATCTACTAACACACTACCGTATAATCGTCCACTATGGGGCAAGACATGATAGAGCCTACACGCGGTTTTCCCTGGGCAGTCTTTAGACTGGCGAATACTATCATTAAGTTGAATCTGCTATCAGTCAACTTGAACGTTACATCACATTAGAGGGGTATATAAACCACTACCTCTCATCTCATTTCATTTCAATCATGGAGACACCTAACGCTGCAGTCAACTCTCCTCGCGGACCGCAGTTAAGACCGCGAAATTTATTTAATGAATTTGCTAGAATAGAGGAGCAAGACAGAGTCCACAACAATCTTGCTCAGATTGGCAATGTGATGACAGCAAGTGTTGCCAATCCAATGGAATGGCGCTACATTCCACCCTCCACTCACATACCAACTAGCATTGAAGTCGACACTGCTGAGGTTGAACGGTTTCGACTCTCTCTCAGCAGAATCGGTATGGAGTAAGATTGCTGATGACGACTCCCGAGAACGAACCACCGGCTCTCTTAAGGGCCACCATGGGGCAAGACATGATAGAACCTCCTCGCGGTTTGCCCTGGGCAGTCTTCGGACTGGCGAATACTATCATTAAGTTTAATCTGCTATCAGTCAACTTGAACGTTGCAAATGAAGTTCGGTGTAATACTTCCTTTCGACGGGCGTTCCTGTAAAGGGCGGCGGTGAAACCCGTAGCTATGTATACCGCAAGGGACATTCGGCAATGGTCAATCTTGTTAAACCTCTCTGCGTCATGTTTGCAAGTGATTGCCTCTGTCTCAACGTAGTATGCATTCGCGCCAGGGCGACATTTAGCCAACTGTCGAAGGTTACCTAAAACTTTCCATTGCATACGTTATGAGAACCATGAGTTCTACCTGTCTCTATCAATGAGACGAATTGATGAATGGAATGAAATGGGAGGACACTCACGCGCCACACGCAACATAACACACTTCTCTCTTCCGTAGTCTAACAAGCTCTTTACACATGGATCGCAGTCGATTGCTATCCCTGTATCAGAAGTGTAAGCTATCTTAGATTTCTCTAACACTATTTTATCTATCATCATCGCCCATATGAAATGTTATAAGAATTGCAAGTTAAACTAAGTGTGCTACTATTTCCAAATGAAAAAGTATACATGATTAAATCATCCACTGAAGTCACATTCAAGTAAGTCAGTATGAAAGCAAAGATAATACGAAATAAAAATTTATTATGGCATGTATTTCAAAAGGTCTTCATCGTCAATATCGTCCCAGAGTCTGGTTTCACATAGATGACAAAAACAGTTCAGTTGCTTTAATCGTTCTTCCACTGCGAGTCTCACTTTGTCAATATACTCCCACTCTGCCATAGTTCGTGGCTGGGAGTTAGGGGTTTACCACTCCCATAATTGGTGGAGGAATTTCGTGCTGGTGATCTCCATCACATCGTCAGTATCGTACTGGAGATACTTCCACCTCACGCCTGTTAAGTCGGGACACTCCTTCTCACATACACTCTCCTCTTCCTCATCCGCTGGTAATGATAACTTCCTGATATTGTCCAGTCGGTACACCTTCTCTACCTTCCCCTTCGTTGGAGCGTTTGGTGCAACGAGCGCCTTTGGTGTTGAGCATGGAGAAGAGAATTTTGTATTTGGTGTTGTCGGAGGGCTTGTCATGTTGACTGTGAATAATGACTTTGAAATGTTTTCTAATTCTTAAGTATCAACAAGCAACCAATCAGAATGAACAGCCAATGAATGATGAATATGAAAGTATATATGCAAAGTGAGATTCGTATCATTTCACTCTGTCTTTGAAACGTATAAGTTAAGTGTTCTCTGGCGAATTCTATATTTGAGGCGTACAAGTGAATTCCAAATTTGAGTGAAGTCTCTATCTTGTTGAAGTATCAACCCTAAACTTGATTTCATTGAAATGGTAAGCTGAAAATTTTTTCACTCATCTCCCTCAAACGTGTGGCTAATAGCATTTTCCTCAATTTCAGGCATCAACTTCATCACCAACGCCCTCCCTTCTCGAGGAAAGTTTAGAGTTATTGAGTCAAGGTAGGTTGTAACAATACACTGAGACTTGAACAGAGATGATAGAATGATTTCTCTTTCAGGTGATGTGAGTTCCACCTCAGAACTGTCGCGACATGGCAACGAGTGGGAATGTGCTGACTGTGGGCACATCTTCACGAGGAAATGGGATCTCACCCGACACATCAAGCGAGGTGTTTGTCGACCTAAGCCGGCATCAATCTCCGAAGGTGGGGATGATTCTGTTAACGTCGTCTCCTTTTCTTGCGACTTGTGCGCTCATCTTTCGAGACACGTTTTGGACTATCTTCGCACAGACTTCAACATACACACACGAACGATACCTACACCAACGGTACCTCCTCTATCCGACTCACTGAAGTGTCCATAAATAATTTAGTGAGGAACTACCAGATGGACTCCTCAGAAACCATTGCTAACTTTGAGGAATGGTTTCATCAAAATTCATCATTGATAGAAGCGCTCTTCAACAATTTAGACAATTTTAGGATGAAGGCGCTCATCTATCTTAAAATAAAATATGTAAAAATCGACCACCATACTGGACAAATAATAGAGAGGTTGGAGTTTCACATACCCTCCTCTCCTGCAACCGAGGTTGTAGACTATGAGTCTTGGATAAATTTTCACATCCAAGGATTAAAATTAAATATTGATACATTTAACGAGCGCGATGGCGGTCTCATTTTTGACGGCAATGAGTCCGTCTTATTTAAAATCAGTTTATTAGGAAATCATAGTGGTTGAGGCTCCTTTAAACTTCCAAAAAATTTAAAAAACAAAACAGCAGTCATCAATGTCGATTGCGAATCGCAATGTTTTAAATATGCTGTCCTCTCCATTCTCCACTATAATGACATCAATGCGAATCGAAATCGCACATATAGCTATAGGCAGTGGGAGAATGAATTAAACTTCGATGACTGTAATAGTGACGATATGAAAATTAAAGATATAGAAAATTTTGAAAAATTGAACAACATTAAAATAGTTCTCCATGTTTGGGAAAAAGGATTGAAGGGTGTGCGCTACAACTCGCGTTCGAGTTGTTATGAACGTATAGTAAACCTGTTATTAGTAAAACAGGATGATAGTGAGGAATGGCACTACTGCGGTATTCCCAAAATCTCTCGCTTATACCACCACTTAGAAAACTCTAGTAGAGAGTTATATTACTGCGACAGATGTATTCGCCACTTTAGGATGAAAACTAAATTTGAAACTCATTACGAATGGTGTAAGCGAGGTAAACTGCAAATGGAACGCATGCCCAAAGATAAGGAGTTTTCATATAGAGAGAATGGCGATGAACTAAGTCCTCTTCGTGTCATCCATGCTGACATCGAATGCTATATCGATGATATCATCCACAAGCCAGCAGCCATTTCCTGCTATGAAGTATGGCATGATCACTTTAGGAGTAGGCAAAATAAAATGCACGTCTGGCAAGGTGAGGATTGTATTTACCAATTCCTACAATTCCTCGAACAGGCTGTAAAATTTCAACAAAAGTATGATGGTGAACTCTATCGCAGATCATTGCATATGACAGCAGATGATCAAGCAAAATTTGATAGTTGCAACGTTTGCCCCAAATGTAGGAAAACATTTGACGATGATAAGATTAAGAAAGTGCGCGACCATGATCACATCACTGGTAAATTTAGAAACGCACTCTGTTCAAAATGCAATTTTTCACTTAGGATGAAACGGCGTACATTACCCGTCATTTTCCATAATTTCAAGGGCTACGACAGCCATATGATAATAAGAGGAGGTTTAGGTCAAATGAAAGAGTGGAAGCTTGATGTAATAGCACAAACGAGAGAGAAGTTTATGGCCATGACAGCAAAAGTGCCTGTCGATAAAACTAAAGAAAATAAGACGGTCTATTTTGATATAAAATTTTTAGATTCCTACCAATTTATGACTGCATCACTGGCCTCTCTCGTACAAAATCGAAAGTCTCTTCCACTAACACAAAATCTTAAGAAACAATATCCAAATCTAACCGATGAAGCCATCACACGGAAAGGAGTCTTTCCATATGCATATTTTGATGCGATTAGTAAACTCGGCGAGACTTCTCTTCCGCCCATAGATAAATTTAAAAATGATTTGAGCGGTGCAGAATGTAAGACCGAAGATTATGATCATGCACAAGATGCATGGATAAAATTTGACTGCCATACATTTGGTGAATATATGATTGCCTACCTTAAGTTAGATGTATTTTTGCTGGCTGATGTATTTCAGGAGTTTCGACGAGTGGCATTAGAAGAAGATAAGTTAGATCCCGTCCACTTTGTCAGTCTGCCAGCCATGTCATTTAAGTCTGCTTTTAAAATGACTGGTGAGACCATTCATCTCTTACAAGATCCAGAGATGTATAATTTATTTGAGCGAGGAATTTGCGGTGGTCTCACATTTGTAAATAAACATAGGTTAAAATCTGAAACAGTAGGTAATGATCATACCCATCTTAAGTATTATGATCAAAATAATTTATATGGTAGTTCACTATCCAAACCGCTACCTCACTCTGAGTTTAGCTGGTTAGATGATAGTGAAATTCAGCATCTCTCCAACCCTTCTAACATACTAGCAATTCCAGATGAAGGTGATTGGGGATATTATTTTGAGATAGATCTAATCTATCCAAATAATATTAAACATAAAACCGTAGATTTTCCACTCGCACCCGAATCAGGTGAAGTGAGTAAAGATATGTTTTCCGACTTTATGAAACAATTTCATAAAGATTTAGAATCATGCGGTCAACCCGACTATAAGCCTTGCCGCAAACTTTTACTCACCCAGTATGATAAGGAAAACTATCTAGTCCACTTTAGCATCTTAAAATTTTATTTAGAAATGGGTATGATTTTAAAAAGAGTTCACCGCATTATTAAATTTAGACAGAAAGCCATCCTCAAACCATATATTGATAGCAACAGCCAGAAACGTGCACTAGCCCAAAATAATTTTGAAAAAGATTTTTATAAATATAAGAACAACAGTCTACTTGGTAAGACGATGGAGGATGTTAGAAAGCGCGTAAACTACAAACTAGTTAATGATGATCAAAAGTATCACAAATTGACCTCATCACCTCTATTCATCGATAGAGACATTATCGATGAGGACCTTATAGGTGTTAAAATGATAAAATCTGAAGTTGAGTTGTGCAAACCCATCTATATTGGTCAAGCTGTACTAGATTACTCTAAGCTTGAAATGTATCAACTCTTCTATAAAATACTAAAACCGTGTCCTCTCGTAAAAGAGGTTCGTTTGTTGGGTGGTGACACAGATAGTTTCTTCTTAGGTATTACCACTCAAAAAGATTTAGATTTTAATGAAGTAGGAAAATCTTTAGAAAGATATTTTGATACATCAAATTATCCTACTGATCATCCACTATACTCCATCAAAAATAAGGCCAAACTTGGTTGTTTTAAGGATGAGACAGCAGGGAAGGAGATAGCTGAAATGATTCTCCTCCGCCCTAAAATGTATTCTATGAAATTAAAGGATAGTGATGATAGCATTAAGCGCGCTAAAGGCATATCAAAATCCATTGTGCAAAACATGAAACATAAAAATTTCAAGGGAGCCTATAGAAATAAAAATATAACGTTTGTCAATATGACAATCTTAAAATCTAAGTCGCATGAGATCAAAACTCATACTTTTAGGAAACGGGCGCTTTCAGCATGGGAGGATAAGAGGTGCTGGCTAGAACACAACATATCTCTTCCACATGGACATCCTGATACAGGCATACCACCACCCAAAAGAATTAAACCCACACTACCACATTCAGGAGACGTCTTAGCATAATCATCCTTAACTTAGTATTTTGATGTTGATTTCTGTAGATAAACATTGTTGTTTTATGTATCGCATGAGATTGTTTTTTCCTTGTGAATATGTGTCCACATCTGTACATTCCCCATGTGATGACTTTTCCACTGAAAGACATTTTTCCTATCCCTGTATATTTCCACCCTTCACGAAGTAAGAAGACTTTTTGTATATAGCAATGTTTATTGAAGTGCGCTCATGTATATATTTTCAGTGGATGTTGTATAAAGTCTATTGCTTCACATTCATGTACATATTTCAATAAATGTTGTATAAAGACTTCACTTTGTTTTCCGAAACACTAACGTTATGAGGGATTTAGTATCTTTCACGTGGATGCACTCTTGTAAACCATTGGTAATTTTGATAGCAATAGAGGGTATAGTTTGTTTGACGACGGGGTGATAGAAAATAGATTCAAACATCTCGACTATTCCATATGAAGCGTCTTTATCATGAATGAAATCACGTAAAATGTATTCTTTTTTCTCACCAACAGAAATAGGTAGAATCAAATCACTTTGGAGCGATCATATCTTTTTCAAATGACTGTGGAACATTGATTTCCATGATGAAGATTTAAACGGTTAGATTCGATGACGAACAAGATTTACTAGTTTGCAAGTTAAACTAAGCGTTCTATTATTTGTAAATGAAAGATATAGTTTCAACAGTTTACAGATTAAAAATAAAGTTTCAATAGTGTATGTGTTAGAAATAAAGTTTAAGCTGTTTGTATGTTAGAAATAAAATAAAGTTTCAAGAGTTTACAACTTAAAAATAAAGTTTCAACAGTGTGTACGTTAGAAATAAAGTTTTATCTGTTTGTAAAATGAGATTGTAGGATTTACTAGTTTGCAAGTTAGACTAAGCGTTCAACTATTTGTAAATGAAAGATATATTTCAACAGTTTACAGATTACAAAATAAAGTTTCAATAGTGTTTATGTTAAAAATAAAGTTTAAGCTGTTTGTGTGTTAGAAATAGAATAAAGTTTCAACAGTTTGTCGATTAAAAATAAAGTTTCAATAGTGTGTAAGTTAGAAATAAAGTTTTATCTGTTTGTAAAATGAGATTGTAGGATTTACTAGTTTGCAATTTAGACTAAGCGTTCTACTATTTGTAAACGAAAGATATGGTTTCAACAGTTTACAGATTAAAAATAAAGTTTCAACAGTGTGTACGTTAGAAATAAAGTTTTAGGCGTTTGTGCGTTAGAAATAAAATAAAGTTTCAACCGTTTACAAGTTAAAAATGAAGTTTCAATAGTGTGTATGTTAAGAATAAAGTTCTATCTGTTTATATGTTAGAAATAAAAATGAAGGTTCACCAGTTTACAAGTTAAGAATAAAGTTTTATCTGCTTGTATGTCAGAAATGAAATAAAGTTTCACCAGTTTAAAAGTTAAAAATAAAGTTTCAATAATGTGTACGTTAGAAACAAAGTTTCAATATTTTACAAGTTAAGAATAAAGTTTCAATAGTGTGTATGTTAAGAATAAAGTTCTATCTGTTTATATGTTAGAAATAAAATGAAGTTTCACCAGTTTACAAGTTAAGAATAAATTTTATCTGCTTGTATGTTAGAAATGAAATAAAGTTTCACCAGTTTACAAGTTAAAAATAAAGTTTCAATAGTGTGTATGTTAAGAATAAAGTTTTATCTGTTTGTATGTTAGAAATAAAATGAAGTTTCATCAGTTTACAAGTTAGGAATAAAGTTTTATCTGTTTGTATGTTAGAAATAAAACAAAGTTTCAACCGTTAACAAGTTAAAAATAAAGTTTCAATAGTTTGCAAGTTAAAACTAATGTTTCAATAGTGTGTATGATGGAAATAAAGTTTAAGCGCTTTGTGCGTTAGAAATAAAGTTTCAGCCGTTTACAAGTTAAAAATAAAGTTTCAACAGTGTGTACGTTAGAAATAAAGTTTTAGCTGTTTATATGTTAGAAACAAAATAAAGTTTCAACAGTTTACAAGTTGAAAAATAAAGTTTCAACAGTGTGTACGTTAGAAATAAATGAAAGTAAGAACTTCATCGTATAAGTATTCAAAGCATGTTTTGTAAATCAAATGTGTGTAGTCCTGACATGATAGAATCAAGCTTAACAAACGCGGGGTTGTCAAGTTCAACGATGGAATGATTCTCACTGTGGAAGGCTCGCTATTTATATAGAAATGCTTGATTCTCATTGGATGATGATCCTCATTGGACAATAACATCAAGCTGATTCCAAATCTGAAATCCGTTTTCCAATCCGATGCTTCGTTTTGAAGCTACAGCCCAAAACGTCCCAAATTCTAACTCTGTCGTTTTTCGCCAATGTCCCAAAATCTTAAATGGCGTCTCACATCTAATCGAAGACAGATAGGAACAAGCCGATTCTTTCAGTGAATTTGTCTCACTCTTAGCTTTCAAACGAGCTATGGCACGACAAAATCCGTCCACTGGAAGCCAAAATCGAAGCGAGCTGTCCAGAGGGGGGGGACGTCAGCGAAAATTTTTTCTCTCCGATTGAGCTGGAAATACACCATTTCCATGTAGAATTTGACGCTGAATCCGAATCTGGCCTCCGTTTTCCCATCCGATGCTTCGTTTTGGCTCTACAGTAGGCAGCCATCGCAAAAATTCTAACTCTGTCGTTTTTTCGAAAAATGTTGAAAATTTTTTCTCGCCGATTGCCTTGAAACTCACCATACAGATAGAGAATTTCACGCTGATTCCAAATCTGAAATCCGTTTTCCAATCCGATGCTTCGTTTTGAAGCTACAGACCAAAACGTCCCAAATTCTAACTCTGTCGTTTTTCGCCAATGTCCCAAAATCTTAAATGGCGTCTCACATCTAAACGAAGACAGATATGAACAAGCCGATTCCTTCAGTGAATTTGTCTCACTCTTACCTTTCAAACGAGCTATGGCACGACAAAATCCGTCCACTGGAAGCCAAAATCGAAGCGAGCTGTCCAGAGGGGGGGGACGTCAGCGAAAATTTTTCTCTCCGATTGAGCTGGAAATACACCATTTCCATGTAGAATTTGACGCTGAATCCGAATCTGGCCTCCGTTTTCCCATCCGATGCTTCGTTTTGGCTCTACAGTAGGCAGCCATCGCAAAAAATTCTAACTGTCGTTTTTTCGAAAAATGTTGAAAATATTTTCTCGCCGATTGCCTTGAAACTCACCATACAGATAGAGAATTTCACGCTGATTCCAAATCTGAAATCCGTTTTCCAATCCGATGCTTCGTTTTGAAGCTACAGCCCAAAACGTCCCAAATTCTAACTCTGTCGTTTTCGCCAATGTCCCAAAATCTTAAATGGCGTCTCACATCTAAACGAAGACAGATAGGAACAAGCCGATTCTTTCAGTGAATTTGTCTCACTCTTAGCTTTCAAACGAGCTATGTCACGACAAAATCCGTCCACTGGAAGCCAAAATCGAAGCGAGCTGTCCAGAGGGGGGGGACGTCAGCGAACATTTTTCTGTCCGATTGAGCTGGAAATACACCATTTCCATGTAGAATTTGACGCTGAATCCGAATCTGGCCTCCGTTTTCCCATCCGATGCTTCGTTTTGGCTCTACAGTAGGCAGCCATCGCAAAAATTCTAACTCTGTCGTTTTTTCGAAAAATGTTGAAAATTTTTCTCGCCGATTGCCTTGAAACTCACCATACAGATAGAGAATTTCACGCTGATTCCAAATCTGAAATCCGTTTTCCAATCCGATGCTTCGTTTTGAAGCTACAGACCAAAACGTCCCAAATTCTAACTCTGTCGTTTTTCGCCAATGTCCCAAAATCTTAAATGGCGTCTCACATCTAAACGAAGACAGATATGAACAAGCCGATTCTTTCAGTGAATTTGTCTCACTCTTAGCTTTCAAACGAGCTATGGCACGACAAAATCCGTCCACTGGAAGCCAAAATCGAAGCGAGCTGTCCAGAGGGGGGGGACGTCAGCGAAAATTTTTCTCTCCGATTGAGCTGGAAATACACCATTTCCATGTAGAATTTGACGCTGAATCCGAATCTGGCCTCCGTTTTCCCATCCGATGCTTCGTTTTGGCTCTACAGTAGGCAGCCATCGCAAAAATTCTAACTATGTCGTTTTTTCGAAAAATGTTGAAAATTTTTTCTCGCCGATTGCCTTGAAACTCACCATACAGATAGAGAATTTCACGCTGATTCCAAATCTGAAATCCGTTTTCCAATCCGATGCTTCGTTTTGAAGCTACAGCCCAAAACGTCCCAATAGAATAGAGGGTGTTAGAGTATAAATTTAATTAAATATGGGGGTTTTAATTTGTGTTAATATTGGGGGGGGGGGGGGGGGTGGGGTGTTTAGTTTAGATTTAGTTAGAGAGGGAAATTGAAATTTTGAGGTTTGAGAGATATGAGTTTATTTATTGTTTATTAATGGAGGGATGTTGGGGAGATAGAGGTAGGGATTTATAGTGATATATTTTGAAGAATAGTTAATTTTGAGTTAGTAAGAATTGGTAGATAGTTTGGGGGGAGAGAATGGAGGTATTTTGGATAATGTAATGATTTGGATAAGGTTGAAGTTGAAGAAGAAGGGGAGATGAAGTAATAGAAGGGAAAGAGTTAAGAAATTTGGGTTATTTACAATTATGGATCTAGTTTTTATAATAAATAGAGTAAGAAAAGTAGTTTGAAGGCGTCGCCCATAGAATCCCATACGTACTCTCTTCAGGCCAAGGGGGGGACTGTCGCGAATCAGGGTGTGAAAAGTGGACCTAACTACCTGGGGGCCGGCACCACCCACGACACTCCTGTCGTTTCCAGAGGGGGGGACGTCAGACCCGAAGCACCCACGGCGGCCGACCACGACACTCTGTCGTTCCCGCGGGGGGGGGGAGTCAGCGATGGCGGCCATCTTGCGCTATCTGGTGTTTGTCACTTCCTACTACT
>CAJQUW010002671.1:0-42909 GCA_907163375.1 Prostheceraeus crozeri | reverse complement strand
AGAGTCACAAACGTCAGCATAACGGTGGCCTCTTGATCTGATGAAATATTATGTACAAAAGGAGGGTTTACCCTAGTGCAGCGAAATGACAGCATAAATGGTGGTAATGATAATAATATTACGACTCACAATACATGCGTAATTCGTGGGTGAATGTATTACACAATAGCAGATCATGATAAGTAATTGGAGGGAAGATGGTAAATAAGTAGTCAGCGTATATTTGGATGATTGAAAATCAGTACATCATCAGTGGGCTTATAAACTGATGGCGTGAATAGATAAAGATCAACAGGCGGCAAGATCCATTGCTAAACTACAGGGTGCGGAGTTCACATGGCGAACTAGGATTTGATAAGCTGAAGTAAAAGTTTTGAACCTTTGTTGTTTTCAGTATTTTTCCATCGTTTCTTTTCAATTGAATAAAATATAAAATGGGTCAGTAACTTCAAAGTCGCTCTGAAGTGTGAAATAATCACCTGTGATGTCAATATCATGTTATTGGGAAGTTTGTAACACCAAGGTAGCATCTAAACACCAATCAGCAGTTATGAAAACTGGAAATATGTCACTCGGGTCAGTATCTGTCCCGATGTACCGATGTCCGATGTACAGTCTCATGTACCGTATTAATTTGCGTGCGTGTCTTGCATGTCATGATTTGACATGATGCAGATAAATATTTTAGAATTTTGTAATTGTAAAAAACAGAAATCTTGGTTTGATAACGCGCCATGTTTTTAAGCTCTAGAGCAACGAAACAGTTTCAATGTTTGAATGGCTAAGGAATTTGGAGGAAATTGTACATGTAATAGGCTAAGTGATGTTTATATTCAATTAGTTTTCAATCAATTATGATTACTTAATTCATTTCGAGTTTCCATGTAATGAAAATAGTAATTCAAGTGAGAAAATGATAGCAACAGAGCTTGAGGACATCAGGGAATATAAAATAAAATTTTATCAAGAAAAGAGAAAAGCTAATTTAATTATGCTGATTGTACATCATTCATATCCATGTACGACAGAAATGTTGTGAAAATGTTTATTTCATTGGATGAAAAGTTGAGCTCTCATGCTTAAGCATGAATTCAATGATCATCTCTTCGAAATTGCTTAGGAAAATAAGGAATATGAAAAATAAAATGGAAAATGAAAATATGAGGACAATTTTCACATGCGCAGTCTAAACCACATCTGTGAAACCCCTATAATTTTGTTGATAATGCCATAAGTGACCGTAAGCAGATGACGATGCAAAATCAAAGTGGTAATCAGTGAATGATAAACATTTACTTGATCTTTTCATTCAGGATTGCAAATAAATAAGATTTAGTAATCACAAGACAGTGTCATGCAAAACAAAGCACAAAATATTAACTAGCCCAACATTTTCTAAATTAGCACCGCTGCAGACTGCCCTTTTTTGTACATTTTGCTAGAATCTATTTTACTTCATCTTGAGATGCGCAATTAGCATATTAAGTGAAATTTCGTTGGGTTTTCATTGAATAGTACTTTTAACAGTGGCATAGCGTACTCCTAGACGATGGTCCTTCGTTCGGCATTGGAATTATATTTTCTATATCAGACATTTTTTATGGTACAACAAAAAATCCTTATAAAAGATGAGTTTTTGCTACCAATTCGATCCTAATTCCCGAACATTTTTAAAGCTAAGTTAATGTGCACATGAAAAGTTAATTGCTTATGTCGCTTCATCGCCTTATTCAAGGCGCTCAGATCACTACCCTCTCTCTCTCTCTGTCCAGACTCTATTTTCTCGAGAAAAAGAGGAGCCAATTAAGGACAACAAGAGTTTATTGTGTTTCTTGCAGACGGTCAGCCACTCACACGCTTGAAATTTTGATGTATTAAAATGTCTTGTATATTCCTTTTTTCAGTCACTGTGAGTGCTTTCAATTTTATATCAGGTGTTTGCGTACCTGGCCTAACGACTGACGACTGTCATCTTTTCAGCGTATTCCCTTCGAACGAAAGGCGTGGTTATGAGCTTATCTACAGTACTAAACATAGCGTCACATCAACCACGTAAAAACAAATTATGGAATCCTATCGAATCTGGTGTTAAAGTCAGATGATTACTCTGCACTCATTCGCGAACGCTCATCATCTGATCGCAGTCTCTGTCTGAACGTCATCATCTGCTGTTGGTTAAGGTGTGACCTCTCTAAAAAGTAACACAAAGACAGTGACTACTGGACTGCATTTCCCTTTGTATATTTAGGCACCGCGCCTCGATCAACAATGGCAGATTATGCCAATGAGACTAGCAAATGAGCGCCTGTATTTTTGGAATTTCATTGTAAAAATTGGAGAAGGCAAAACATTTTTTCTATCGGGATAGCCGAGATTGGCGCGGGCGTGCGCTTTCTGAACATCAATGCTCCGTCTGAACGCACCACAAGCGTGTGTGTTTGATTGTTCGAAGAAAAGATCTGTGATTCGCGTACGCACAGTAAAACTATTCACTCTGAGCGCCTGATTTTGAGACGCAAAGCTGTACACAGCTATTACGAGAAGCTATCAAATTTAAATGAAATCTAGTGAATGATGACACTTTTGAGTAGTCACAAATTATTCTTGAGATTGCGCCGATGGCCTCGCAGGCACAGAGAAGACGCCACTGACTTTTAACACACTACTGACAAGTCGTCTAAATCTATGTGCGTGTAACCTTATAATGAATAAATGTCACTTTTTGCAGGAACTATGTAAATCAATGCATACTTTTGAGTGAGTGAATTTAGCTTAAACTTTTTTGTTTTCGTGAAATGCATGAGATATTTTAAGTCAATATCGTGGGTAAATCAGTATATTTGATAGTTTTAGTGAGAAAAAATTACCCAAAATGTTATTCTTGTTGCTCTAAATCCGACACGACTATAATATTCTGATCTTCACCAAAACTTCGAAGAAGACCATATATAGACTTTTGCCTGTTGCAAGAAGTTTACAACCTATGGCAATGAACAATAGACGGATTTACCGCAAATGCCCTTTAGTGACCGGGTCATCGTTTTGTCAATAACAACAACCGCCTTTCACTTCTGTCAGATATTAGAAGTCTGTCCCCTGCAAAAGTGAAACAAGCGTGGGAAGACGTATTGTGAATTATAACAATTTACTGGAGGAGTACTAGAAACTTGCTGAAAACTAAATTTTGTGCATTTAATGAGAGAAAAGTAATGTCAGGAACTGATCACGTCTGTAAGATTCAAAAGCTACTTATCCTTTTTTTGGGAATCATAAGAAAAGTTTATCGAGTGAATGACTTGAGTGATCAATGTGTACAATGTTTCACACTTCGTCGTTTTTTCATGAAAGGAATGTACATGTCTTGCAAATACATAAGCAAACATTTTTCTCGATAAATATTCAAGTTAATAAGAATGTATGCGACGATGTTAGCAGCTTGCTGAGTTCCTTTCCAAATTTGGAGTCATTTAATAACTTTTTCCCGGGAATTTCGTGGTTTTTACTCATGCTTTCTTATGAAGTCACAAAGTCGCCAACTTTCAATTAGAAAAGCTCAAAGTATATATACGCGGATGAAAAACTACGAAAACATCTGAAATCTCCGATTTATTATCAACTACACGGATTTTTGCTAAAAATCAACTGTTACTTTTGAGATACGAAGACTTCTTCTCGAATGCTCTAGATGATGGATTTCAAGTGCATATACTGACTTTCAAAAAGTTTTCGATAGTGTGCTACTGTGCCTCATGCATATTTGTTGACGAAAATAAAAATACAATTTGGTGTGATTGTTGCAGATCTCAGACCTGTCAAAAAAAAGATCCCAACGTGTGGTTCTTAGCGGTGTTGGGCTTCGGTCAAGTCGGAAGTGCCTCAGGGATCCGTTCTTGGTACTCCTTTATTTCTAATGCATATTAACGGTATTGCATCGCAATTTTCCTAGAGTGACTTTCTACTTTTTTGTAGATGATGTAAACATTTTCACGCGCGTAACTTGAGTCAAAGATTGAGAAGAATTACAAAGTGACTTGTCAGCGTTGAGTAATTGGTGTAGAAAGTGGAAATTATATTTCAACTTAGAGAAATGTTTTCGCATGAACTTTTCGTTGAATCGTAAGCGCAGTATATCATTTAATGTGATCAATGGACATACTTAACGTTGTGTTCAGCATATAAAGTACCTTGGTGTTTATTTCTATTTTAATCTTTCGTTCTCATACCATATACGTATAGTCAATAAAGCTTATCTGTGCTCCTGTGGTCGTTCTAAATCCAACGTGTACTAAATTGTCCTTGACCTATCACCGACATCGACAATCCCCGCCTTATTTCTTATCTCAAGAACTGCAAATCATGACTCATTTTACGTCTTACAGAGTGAACGGGAAAGAACTTAGCGAACTGACTTTTTTCAATGAACTGAACGATCAAATGAACGGCTTAGTTCAAAAGCAAAATGAACGAGGAGCTGAGTGAACTAAAAATGGCATCCAATATCAGGAATCATCAGCAGGCCTAGTTCACATATCTCAACAACAACTCCCTATTTAAAGTTGCAGCCATGTCCGAGAAAATTTGAGATTTGCAATGAGCAAGTTAAGAGTTTTTATACAAAAACTGATGTTTAAAATGTAATGAGATAGGAAGCGAATTAAAAATGAGAATCTAAGTTCAGTGGCATGGCGAAGCTGCAGGGTTGCGTTTCTTCGCTCGAACATAATGGAGAGGCGGTGGAGGAAGTGAGTGGAATATCTGGTGGGCAGAGATGCCGTGCAGGTAATTGGGCCAAGGACTTCAGGAGGACCGAAGCAGTGTCATTCCAGTTTCACTGCAAATGGGATGAATGAAACTTCCGCGCTGTGAAGAGCTAGGAATCCTGGCGACTTGGAGGACGTCCGGATGGAGGCCTGTTGGATGGTTGCGTCCTGGACCATCTATTCATAGTTTCCACTAATTTCTGACAACCAAACCAAACTCCTCAAATGATACAAAGAGAACTTGTTGAAAATTTGTATCAATCTCCTGCAAAATCTCTCTCGCAAACATCAATTCCTTCCATTGGTTTGCTTTGATTTTCGTTCATTTTTTGAACCTGTGTTTTCCATTTCTTAGTCTTCCTCATCAATTTTAAATTTTCATTAGTTTCATTTTCTTTCCAATTATTTTTAAGATTTCTAAAAATATATTAGTTTAAAAACGTGAATATTTGCTTAACGACCATGTTTTGCATGACTGTTGATAGCTTATTCATTGTTTAATTGTAGTTTATCACACATTTATCGTACTTCTCTCATTCATGTCATTATAGTTTGCCTGTAAGAAATTACCTTATGTTTGATTTAACTTAGCTCAATAAAGCTCCATCGATTTGATTTGACTTTAGAAATCTTGACATTTTTCATAAGGACTTGCAATTGAAGACAAAACAAAAACTTATTTATTATTATTATTATCAACTAAAGTGTGATAAGTGTGATAACTTCTACATTGGAAGCACCATAAGACCATTACATATCCGTTGCCGTGAGCATAAAACAAACAGCAAGTCTTCCATGTATAACCATCTTCAGAAATGTCACAGTTACAACTTTTCCACAACCATTCTTTCCCACGATAGTGATACATCAAACCTAAGACTTCGTGAAGCATATTATATTAGAAAAATGAAACCAACAATTAACAGCAAAATCGAACTCAACAATTATGCAGATTTTCTTTTTGATTAAAAATATTTTCTATTATGTAAAAATAATAAAACATGACAATGTATTACATTATAACAGTATCAAATTTCTAATTCACACCTCTTACCTTCTTCCAATCGTTTTATAGCTTTGTATTTTTTATACTTATATGATATTTGCATGTACTTATAACTCAAGCCTTTGTATTGCTAGTCCATTTCTATGTCCTTTGTTTTCATATCTAGTCAGGTCATCATTAAGATGCTATTGGTACTATGTAACCCAATACTACCTGTTCCATAGCCCTTTCCCTTTTGTATTCAATATTATGTTATTATGACATAGACGTAGGTGTGAATTTTAAATTTTATACTAGACCATATTTCCTTCCTTTTAACCTGAAGATAGTTAACGGATGTTGACTGAAATTAATTGCAAGAAATAGGAAAAAGAAAATAAAACCACCATCATTCTATATTGGCTCTTTCCAACTACAATCAAAAAATGAAGACAAAACAAGTTGACTACTAGCTAAAATAGTCACGTGCGATGCCTTGATGATCCATGTGCAGCCCCTGCATGTTTCGAGCATTCGTCTCTAAATTACAGCCAATAATAATGTTCAAAGAGAGACCCCTTTTGTTTATTCATCATGAAGAGTCACCTCCTGTTGTCGGCCGTCTTGCATTTGCACATAATTTCAATATGCTTCTTACTTCCTCGTTTTGTGTCTCTTCTTCCCGTTTCCGGGGCTGGACGAAGTTGCGATGACCCGTTTCCATTTTGAACGATCTAGAGCAGCGTCTTCTGATACCTCTAGATACTCCAGGTCCTCTTGGATACAGACTTGACAGGTCTTCTTAGATCTTCCAGGTTGTCGGCGACCATTGACCGGCAAGTCGTAAACTTCACTGATGATGTCATCCGTGGTCCTTTTCACATGGCCAAACCAGCGCAGACGAACTGGAAGTTCGGGCAAGCCACGACGTCTCGCTACTTTGTCATTCAACATGATACCTTAATGTAACTTAAGAAAATCATTGTGACAATTAATTTCAATGAAAGTGCCACCCATAATTGCTGGAATTATTTATGGAGTATTGACATGCAATGCATATATTAAAAACTGCAGAATTGACTGTGTTTTGCTATCAGTCTAATAACAGAATTCCTTTTCAGAGTCGAGAAGCACGCCGAAAAAGGAAAGTACAACAACACCATACACAACAACTCAAGAATCAAAGACGGCAGGCAAACCTGGTGAGCATTAATTGCAGAATTTGTGTAGATAGAAATATCAGAGCATTTCACACAAATGAAAGTTATATGATATCAGAGCATTTCACACAAAGGAAAGTTATATGATTAAAATGCAATTGATTCTACTTCATCAATGATTAAGCTCACCTTTGAGAATAACTTCTTTTGTGCCCTGCATGCGCGTCGCACATGCCGTCGTACATCGGTTTACCATAAAATGTGATCTCTAACAGTCACACGAACTGTTTGTGAGAAAAAAGAGCGCCGTGGCGATTGCTGCATATTTCAATAAAGATCGGCGCTCTCTATTTGAGAAAAATTGAGTGATCCTACTGATGCTGTAGTGATGGTTTTCATTCAAACAATAAACACTTACTGCAATTACCGACCCGCTTGATATTACCAGTTTTCATTGTTCAAGTCTGCAGATTTTCATCTCATGTTTCTTCTCTTTCAAGTCACACACATCGAGGAGTAGTTTATACTCAAACGCACCGGATGATTACTCACAGTTCTGTTGAAATATTTTCTAAATAACTTGAAAAATGATGCGAAGTTATTGCTCTCTCATCTGCAAAATGATTAGTAATCTCTGCAGTCAACATTGCAAAGCGGAAACTTGGAAACGGGTCTACTGCCATGTGAACCAGCCGTTGTTGTTTCCGTCTTTCAGAAAGGAAACATGCTTTTTATGAATAGATGCAAATATATCATTTACCCTATATTGCATAGATCATCATGTAGTAGCCAATCGTAGGAATCTTGTATATCATTGAATGCAAAAATTGCAGCAATCAATATGCAAGCGAAACTTCTCGCTCTTTACGAGACAGAGTTGCGAATGAATTGATACCCCAACTCCACTGACAAGCTCCAAGGATATCATCTTCTGCCAATGCCGCACTTGAGCTGCCTTCATTCAGGTTTCATCATTCATAAACGCAAGTCCGCTCTTATTCTTCTTATCTTCCCTGATCTCAGTTTCCGTGCGGAAAGTGCAATGTAGCTCAGAATTTCCGGGAGAAAAACAGTTGCACTTTTCGGAAGTTGACTCTCAGTTTCCATGTCATTCACTTTTCCCCTCTTTGTCTTGAAAATGTTTAACAATTCAAACTGAAGATGCATTACTGAGATATCGATGCTTGTGGCTTTATTAGGCTTGGCACTTGCATCTCTGCCAAGATTTAGACAAGTGTTTCTGAAGGTGAGCGATAGGGGCCAGTGGGTGGCTATTAGGGGGCGATCACGAGGTGAATGGGCGATTATGTCTTCAAATTATGTAACACATTTCTATAACTGGTTTTTGTATACGTTGGAGTCTACATGCCTAATGCATTGTATTAGTCTATATTAATTGATGTAAATCGAATAGGATCTACACATCTTTAACAAATATATAAAACGCTGTATCTGTGTTATATGGAACTGCTGCTTTGTCCTTGCTGTTCACATATATGAAGTAAGAGTCACTCTCAACTGAAGATGCGAATTCTATTTTAAAAAGTAAGAAAATTATATTCACAGGACGCTTCTAACATCAGCTGCGTCTATTTCCACAACGGGGACACGATCTGAACTGTGAGGCGAAATGATAGCCATAATTTCAAACATGTGTGCTAGACAGTGTATAGCTACCGTTTCATTTGTATGTGGCATGCGGACCATGTTATGAAGAACATCATTCTCGGGACTTATTCAGTTGCTTGAAGCGCATCCCAAATGATTATGTTGCTTCTGAAGTCTGTTTGATGGTTAGCATACTCCATTGCGAATTAAAGTAACAGAGTAACAGTGAAGTACGAGAGAAACAAATAATGACACAAATAATCCATAGTAAGTTTGCAAATATGCTTGGTCCGATGGTTATCAAAGGGAGCCTGGCTCAGTTGATTCTCAGCTGATTGTACAATGAAGTATAAAAATATTTTTTTCTATAGTCACCCAATATTTCGGCTGTCACAGCCAGCTTCAGGGCAGCTAAGGTGTACAAAATCTTCGTTCGTGTGAATTTCAAAATTTCTGAAAAGTCTATGGCATATTTGGGAATACATGCAAGGACCGTAGTACTGCAAAGGCGGTTCCCACCGCAGCCGCCAGCAACCATGATAGCTCAATTTCCAGATCAGGTCAGCCAGCCATGCACTCTCCAGCAAACCACTAAGAATAGTGATCAGTCAGAGAAACATAGCCAGCTAAAATGAAGAGGAATAAGCCATCAAAGTGCGGCTACAATGGGAACCGCCCGCGAAAGATGTTTCGAGTTTTAGAAAATTGAAGGATTGATAGTCTTCAGTTTCTTCCTTTGAGCTAATGATAGCTTCTGGATTGTCATTGACTCTTTCAGTCTCAAATTTGTGTTGTCTCTGTCACCTGTGATGATTGAAACTGACAATGCATTGCTCTGCTTTGCATGTTTGTAGATGCTTGAAACTGACAATGCATTTTGCGTAAAATGTTCTTTAATTCTGGTATGAAGGGGTCGGATGGTGCTCCCAATGTACACGTTGTTGCAATGTTGACATATAACTTCATATACAAAGTTCTTCATAGGTTACATAATTCATTTTTTAATTTGCATGATTTTAATTTTAATTAAATAAATCCACGGCAAACATTGATTTTAAGTATAATAATTATTGATGAGGAAAACACAAAACTATGCAGTGTATTGAAATGCCAATACAAAATGAAGATTAGACATGCCTCATGAGCTGCATTCAAACGCCAACTATCTGACAGTCTCACTGATTTTGGTAGCATAATATCACAGATATATTTCAAAAAAGAACATATATTTGAAACTCTTTATATCAGACAAGAGAAGAGAATTTTCTTTGGTAATTCAACGGAACTGAAAATACTAATTAGAAAAGCGTAATGAATTATTTTTACCTGACACTAAACATGAAAGCACTTCACACCATTCAAAAATAGGATTAATTTACGTACAGTATCATAACCAGAAAACGCTAACATTCAAAAATTGTGGCAAAATCAACTCGGACAGGATTGATTATCTCATTCCCACTTTTGTAGTTTACGTAACGTATAGCAGTAATTAATTATTTTGCGAAAGAAATCACAGTCATTCCTGTATTCAATGGCCAAAACAAGTTGATGTTTAAATATCCTTCATCAGCTACATACAAACGGTAACTATCAGACAGTTTCGTTAATTTTGCTAACATAATATTGCAAGAATGTTTCAAAAAAGAACATGCATTTGAATCTTATTATATCACACAAGAAAAGAGAATTGTCATCAAGACAATCCAACGTAATAAATTACCAACAAAAAAAGTATTATGAATTGCTTTCACCTTTCAGCAAACTTGAGAGCACTCCATACGATTCATTAAATACGATAAACTTACAGACAGCATCATCACGGGCAAACCCTAACATTCAAAAACGGCGACAAAATCAACATGGACGTGATTGAATGGCTCAGTCCCATTTGCGTAGCTTTCGCTCACAATCATCAACAAGAAAGGCGATGATATCTGGACGACTCAAATTGAAAAGACTAAATAGAAAATTAAGTTGTGAGGGATACAAAAGAAACATAGCTTCATTAAAAAGATACACAAAGAATCAATTTTCTATAATAATTATTGATGAGCAAAATCTAAAACCAGACAGTGAATTTGAATCCCAAAACAAGTTGATGTTTATAAACATCACTCATCAGCTGCATACAAACGCTAACCATCAGACAGTCTCATTGATTTTCGTAACATAATATCCCAGACATTATTCAAACAATAACATATATTTGAAACGCTTTATATCATACAAAAGAAGATACTTTTCTTCGACAATCCTACGGAAGCAAAAATACCAATTAGAAAAGCGTAATTAATTACATTTACCTAACAGTAAACATGAAAGCACTCCATACCAGTCAAAAACAGGATTAACATACAGGCAGCATCATATCTCAGTCCCACTTGCGTAGTTTTCCTTTTTATGGAGCGCTTCTTAGAGTGTACGTCTGATGAGGTAATTCAATGTCAATCCCTTCTTTTTTGAAAATATGTTTGATTTTCCGATCAACACTGTCGGAGAGGAAAGGGGTTTTGAAGTACATGTTATTCTTTGCTGTATGTTGTCGTCTCCTTGCTCTTTTCGATGCATTGATACACTGCTTTGGATATCCACGTTGTTGAAGAGCCATTTCATATTTGTTTGTTTCTATTCTTGGATCTTCATCAGCAAAACAACGTATTCTTTTTGATTCATTTCGAATTATATTCATCTTTGAGGAGGTTGGAAGGCTTGATGTAAAGTGTGGAAATATGTCCTTCTTTACTGTTGTAGAAGCTTATCTTCTTGGTGAATATTCAAGAACTGAAGCAAACAAATATGAAATGGCTTTTCAACAACTATGCTTCTAAAACGGAGCCTCATTTTACTTAATGCAATGAAATAATTGACTTTTTCGAGATGATGTGAGGAGCGAAAGATCATCAAAACTCAAAAACGACGTTGCCTATTTAGTAGACATTTTTCCTTTTTTAATGAATCAAATAAACAAATGCAGGGTTCGATGATTATAGAAATAGGTTGCAAAAGTGTGATTTCCTCTTTCATTGACAAGCTGAATTTATTCAAGGAGAATGTCAGTAGAGGATTATTTACAAAATTTTCAGAAAAACCAAAGTTGATTCCAATGAGTTTCTAGTGCATTTTCCAATCATCTTAGTAAACTTGTTCAGGATATGAAAGTACGTTTCGCTGATATCATCGCATTGGATATTCCACAATGGTTTTTGCGGCCATTTGCGAGCGGCATCGGCCAAGTTCCAATTGACATTCAGGGATGTATAATACAAGCTCGTACCGATGATGTGAAAAGAATAAATTCTCCGGACGGATATTCCGCTAACTTAGCTTTCCAACCTCGTACTTGGTAGAGAGCAGTTGTCAACCTTCTCGCCAATAAGAGAAATAAGTTGGATATAACCCAGCGGGATGATCTGTGGCTATAACTCACTTCAATCATCCCAGATGTCAAAAAATTGGTATCCATGCATCAGTCGCACTCATCGCATTGACTTGTGCACTGATTGACTTGCACCACGTCTCTTGGGTTAAAACTGCTCAACTCCTATTTTACATTCAAGACTCCCTCGCTATTAATAAATTTTGTAAAAACTTCTTGTTGAGCACAGATATTCAGTGAAACACATTTTATTTGTAACAAATTATATTGATTCTAAAAGCGGATCATTTTTGTGACTTACTACTATAAATACGAGTATTAGCTAATATTGGTTCCAGGTGGGCGACAAACTGTTATATAATAATAATTCTTTATTGTTAGTACAAAAGCGGTACATAAAATGGGAACATCTGCACATAACATGGTCACGAGAATGAGGAATATTTGACAACAGATTTTCGATACAGTGTGGATTTTAAAGGCAATGGGAGGAGGATTCTTGAGTGTCTAATGTCACTACGAGTTTCCCTCAATGAGAAAAAGCCAGATAAGGGATGTGAGTTTTTGTTTCGAGCAATTTTGTTGATGAGTCTGATGCAAACTTTGTCGAGACGTACTTGAAGACTTGGTTTATCGTATGACTTCGACCATCGTAAGGCAATTCGATCAAGGCGTTCGAGTTTCTTGAATAAGTGCTGGCTGATGTCACACATCGCAGGATAGCAGTAAGATATATGACAAAAACTAAACTTTGATAACATTTCCAAGCAATACAATCTGGATTTCTGTTATCCTTAAGTCTTTTGACAAATGATAAAGACTTGCAACACTTTTTATACAATTCAGACACTTGTCTGGTCCATGAAAGATCAAATGAGAAAAACATGCCCAAAATGTTAATATGTTCAACTTGTTCTATGCGACAGTCATTTATGTATACATTTAGGAGTTCAGCCTTCTGATATTGTCTAACTACTGACATGCATTTGGTTTTAACAGTGTTAACGGAGAGATGCTTAGATGAACTCCACTTACAAAAATGATCAATGGCAGACTGGAAATTACTTTGAGAGTTTTTGTTTACATCTAGAGGTGTAATGCCTAAAAAATTCCTAGCAATTTTCGAAAACTGGTACCATGGCCCAACATGGTTAACTAACAACAAGGAATCATGGCCTTGTGATGATAGAAGCTGTATGTATAATCCTACTATAGATAATATAAACACTGAAGTGAAAATTGTTAATATGTCAATAGAATCTTTGACTGATAAAATTGTCATGACGAATTTATCTTCCTTGATATCGTTAAAAAGCTACAATAACTCGCGAAAGCTATACAGAGTCACATCATATGTCATGCGGTTTGCAAAGACAGTGCATCCAAATCTAAAAATCTGGGATATAAATGATAAACCAAATACTATATCTGCACACGAAATGGTACGCGTAGAGAATATTTGGTTGCTAGAACTACAGCACAGAGATTTTCTACCCGAATTCAGAGCAGCACTACAATCTGCTGCAAAGACTAAACTTTTCAAAAGTCTTAGCCTTTTTGTTGATAGTACTATGTTACTAACATGTCGCGGTAGAATTCAGGCTGCTGTAAGTTATGAAACCAATTGTCCTATTCTCCTGCCTCGCTGTAACATGTTTACCTCCATAATTATCCATACAGCTCATTCCGACGTGTTGCACGGTGGAGTAGCTGCGACTTTAGCGAAAATCAGAGAAAAATATTGGCTCATGCACGGCAGACAAAATGTGAAGAAAGTATTATATAGTTGTCATTGGTGTAGGCGAATACTAGGGTTGCCTTATCAACAAAATGTTATTTGTCAACTTCCTTCACATCGAGTCTCTGAAATTCGAGCATTTCATACATGTGGATTAGATTATTGCGGTCCAATTATGTATCGCAAGGGGGAGGAGATATGCAAAAGCTATATCTGCCTGTTCACTTGTACGTCAACTAGGGCGGTTCATCTAGATATTGCAACTGATCTTACAACGGGAAGTTTCTTGCAAATACTGAGGCGATTCATATCCAGGCGGAGAATACCGAATTTGATAAGTGATAATTTCCAATCTTTCAAAAAGGCATTTAAGATAATAAAAGCTTCTTCTGAAGCTAATGATTGCCAAAGGTTTATAAGTGAAAAGCGAATACATTGGGAATTTATATGCGAGTATGCCCCCTGGATGGGAGGGTTTTACAAGCTCAAGAACAGTAATATCATCGGCATAAGCAATTATCTTGCAGTTATCAATTTCAGGAAAATCATTGATCAAGAGGACAAACAGGAGGGGGCCAAGGACAGACCCTTGGGGAACCCCACTCGTTACGGGTTTCCAGTCAGTTACAGTAGTTTTTGTACATACTCGCTGAAACCTATCAGATAAGAAACTTTCAATCAATGATATTACATATGAATCAAAACCGAAGCGATCAAACAAAGTTTCAATTAGTTTCAGGTGACTTACAGAGTCAAAGGCTTTCTTGAAGTCAACTGCTAACAGTCTAGCATGGTTTGATGGATCTGCGGATGGCAGTTAGTGCATTTGTGCAACCACCGAAACTCATCGGGATAAATCCAAATTGATTTAGATTTAGTCGATCCTTAACACACGGGAGCAGAACAAGGTCTCTGATAATCTTTTCCAAAATTTTACTTGGGAAGGAAAGTATGGAAATTGGTCTGTAATTCGAGTCACGTTTCGGAAGAGGAAGAATCTTCGCGAGTTTCCAGACCTGTGGAAATATTGCATGCTTCAAGCAGCGGTTGTAGATTTTAGCCAATGGAAAAGCAAGGTAGGCCGCAAAACATCTGTAAAAAAATCCAGGTACACCGTCTGGTCCCATTGAATTTGATTTGAAGGATTGTATCATTCGGACAATTTACATTTCACTTACAGTAATCTGAGAGACGTTCGATGACAATGGTGTATGCATATCAAACAAATGACTATCGGGAGCAGAGAAAACATTCGAGAATTCATCATTCAAGCGAATAGCATCAGTGTCATTGATAATCAAGTTAGTGTCTTTCTTAGTTTGTGAGTTAATGGACTTCCACTGTACTGTGCAGTTACTGTCTGATAATCTGCGAAAGTATTTTGCTTTCGCTTCTTTTAGTCCAGTCAAGAATTTCTCACGCAATTGTATAAATTTGCCGTGATTTCCCCTAGTTAGGGCCTTGTCTCGGGCATCAGATAGTGCTTTTAGAGACGGGGTTAGCCATGGTGGGTCACTTGATCTGATGCGCACAGTTTTTTCAGATGTAAAAGCATGAAAACACATTTTCACTATGTACGTAAAAATTTCGACCCAAGTGTCAATGGTGTCAGTCTCCATAAGATGATCAGACCAGATGATGGAATTTAAAAAAGCACAACACTGAGCATAGAAAGATGGCGTAAACGATCGGAGTTTGAGCTTCGTAGTAGTGGATTTCTTTATAGAGCATGATTGGACATAAACCCCTTTATGGTCAGAGCGAGCAAGCGGTGCAATGATTTTAGGATACTCAAATTGGTCTGCCTTGTTAGTAATAACAACGTCTAAGACATGGTTTCCACGCGTTGGCTGACGGACGAGTTGAATAAGGTCATTACTAGCACAGAAGTCATGAAGATGATGCCGTAGATCATTCACATCTCCAACAATTATGAAGTGATCAGTCTTGGATGTATCAATTAGATCTTGTAAGTAATTAAGTACGAGATCATGGGATCTTACTTTACCCCAGTGCGGATGATACACGATAGCTAGAGTTGTTGCGAAGTCATCAGATCTGCAGCAGAGCACGTTTGATTTGGTTCCACTGACTGGACAAGAGCTGACGATTGAGAAAGAGAGGTGGGACTTGTAGTAAAGAACCACACCACCTCCACGGAGATCCCGATCTTGTCTCATTAAATGATAATTGGGTATTGAGATCACATTATCATCAGTTGTTTGGTTTAGCCATGATTCCGTGACACAAATGAGGTCCGTGTCATATTTCTTTGCCCGAATTCTTAGGTCATCCATTTTTGTGAAAAGGGAACATGCGTTGAACAGGATAATTGAAGGCACGTGCAAAGCTGGGTGATTTGGCTTACGATGCTTGGGGATAGCAGGATCATCGGAATGCTTAGTCACAGCTATAGGAAACGTAGATGGCGAGCTCACTGAAGGACTTGTATACTGTATACTGTCACTTGAAGGACCCCAACGAGGGTCATGTCAAAAGTCCGTGCCGAAATTTTAAAGCTCCGATGTCATTGAAGTGATCGAGTTCATATTTCACCCTGTCAATCTTACATAGATATCTAGCTCACATACAAAAATTCAGCGCGTTCATAGCTTTTGCTTTTGAATGAGAGATCGATTAAGATACGTGGCTACCTATTGCCGGTCGGCTACGTTGAAATTCAAATTTTTAAACTTTACAATGACAGAACATCATTCACTGAAACGATGAACAATCACAATAATGGAGTTCACTGCTGAGGAGCAACGATCGTTCATCAAAATTCAGTTCTCGAGAAATGTCAGCGTACAGGAAATCACAGCGCAGCTCTCAGAAGCATGTGGAGAACATGCCTTCAAAGAAAGAACAGTGAGAAAATGGGTGTCCCGATTCAAGAGTGGTGAGACCTCAACGGCAGATTTTTCTCGTTCTGGAAGACCGCCCACTGCAGTGGTTTCGGAAATGGTGAAGACTGTGGAAGAGAAGATGCTTAATGATCGTCGTCGGACTTGCGAGGAGTTATCCTCAGAATTGGGTGTTTCTGAGAAGTCCATCCACCGAATTCTCACTGAAAAACTCAAGATGCGCAAAATTTGTGCTCGTTGGGTCCCTCATTGCCTCACACAAGAGCAAATGGATCGTAGATTACGAATTTCTCGTCAACTTCGACTTCGATATCGGCGCGAAGGTGAAGACTTTCTTCGTCGTATCATCACACTCGATGAAACATGGGCGAGATGCTACGAGCCGGAACTGAAGAGCCAGTCTGCAGAGTGGAGGCGTGAAGATTCCCCAACACCAAGGCCGAAGAAGTTTCGCCAAGGTCCTTCGAAGATTAAGGTTATGTTAATTTTTGCCTACGATATGGAAGGCATTTTGTTGGTGCATTCAGTGCCTCCAAAACAGACTGTGAACGGCGCTTATCATCGACGATTTCTCCAGAACCACCTTCGAGCTGCCATCAGGAAGAAGAGACCTCAACGACTGGATGACGTCATCATTTTGCATGACTATGCGTCATCACATTCAGCTCGAGCTGTTCAAGAGGTAATTGATGGTTATGGCTGGGAAACCTTGCCACATCCTCCCTACTCTCCCGACCTCAGCCCCTGTGACTTCCATCTCTTTCCTGCCTTCAAGTGTCCCATGAGAGGAATTCGTTTCGAGTCTCTGGAAGCGGTTGTTGCGTCTGCTGACCGCTGTATACGAGATGTGGTCATTTCAAAGCCTACTGGGGGCATTCAACAGTTACCAGATCGTTGGAATCGTGTAATTGAGTCGGCAGGATACTATTTTGAAGGATTTTAATATAGAATACGTTGTTCTAATAGTTAGTTTTACTTTACACATCATCGGCACGGACTTTTGACATGACCCTCGTATATACCTACTATAGGGGGCGACGAACGAAATAAGTTTGAGAAACACTGATTTAAAGAGTGGCTTCTGGAAGAATCTATTTCCCTTTTTTCCGATGAATAGTTAAGTAGTA
Source organism: Prostheceraeus crozeri (assembly GCA_907163375.1). NCBI lineage: Eukaryota > Metazoa > Platyhelminthes > Polycladida > Euryleptidae > Prostheceraeus > Prostheceraeus crozeri. Next base: position 25,288 of record CAJQUW010002671.1, on the reverse strand, counting down.
GCGATAATCTGATGCCTTTTCCAGTCAGTAATATGGACTGTGGGGATTGGGGAGGGGAAAGAACAGCGATCCCTTTTGAATCATAACAATTGGACCTATAACTTCACACTCGCATGGTTTTATAGAAAAATGACAGATATCTTTCTGCTTTGAAATGCTGAGTATTTTCTATAGACAAATAAAAGGAGTTTCGAATTTCATCAATGTTACCCAGTCGACGAAGAAGTCGTTCGGATCAAAGTATTTAACTCTGTGGTTCGGATGAAGAAACTTTTCACATGTTGTAGTGATTCAATTCGATGCTGTCCACACTGCCAAGTTTTGCTATGAAACAATGGCCAGCTCCCATTTTTACATCAAATCGATCTTTCTTCCATTCCAAAAATCAGTGGTCAATTATACTATTGGAGCAGCATGATTATTCCATGACATCAAGCGGTTGCGACTGCAAACATAAATTTTATTCCTCAACCGATTTCGATGAATCTTCTGTAAACTGTATAGCGCTCCAATCTCCGGAGACAAATTGTAATCTGAGGTTGCGTCCAATCGAAACCGGTTGAGTAGGAAAATGAGTTGACACATGAAATCCATTACAGGATATGAAAAGACAACAGCCATGGGAAGCGGAAAGAATAGCTCTCCTCCCGTTCGAGCAAAGAGTGGCAACGGTCAAGGGAAATGTAAGTACTGTATGTCTGTAAGTCTGTATGTAGATGTTGTAATTTATTTTAAGCAGCATTTAGCCAAGCTGCTAAAATCAAAAGTGGCAAAGTGATCTTTATTACACCCTTAAACCCCTTAAATAAATACATGTATGAAGAAACTATTTTCGGACCTGGACAACTTTAAAGATCTTTTGAGCATTTTATGATCAATCGAAACCAATCTTTTTCATTACTCTCGGTATTTTATTCCTTGAATATTTCATCGGATGCATCAAAACAAACGTTCTTCGTTACAGAGCTTTGCGCAAGAACACTTGAAAAAACACCTGAGTTTCATGTTATTTCCATCAGAAATATTATATAAAGGAGTATCGTTCTGTTCTGAGGTCCATTCACACCGAACACAGCGCGGAATGGCGCGGCCTCACGCGTCCATAAATTTCGTTCAGAACTTTAATGATCCTGATAATTTTTTGATCACATAGGGACACGCGGAATTGGAAGCACTTGCATTTGGAAGAAAGCCTTTTTCCTCCTCTCCTTTCTCATGAAGAACTCAAGTCACCAAAGAGCTGCATATTAACTGGCTATTCATTAAATATCACTTTTAACACACTGCTGACAAGTCGCCAAAGTTCGTGCGCCTACAATCATTAATTAACTCTGCCTTAATGATAATTAAATATTGACTGAAAAGCAGTATTTGGGTATTCAGTTTTAGAAGCATCCAGTTTTAATAATGCCTGATTTAAAATAAATCCCGGAAATCGAAAGAATATGTAACGCAGGTATCGAAAAGTATAAATTACAACCCGGAAAGCGGCATTGTCAGATCGGTTTAATCTTATAAATGTGAATCATGATAACTACCACTTCCAGACTTTGGAACTGCTTTTTAATCGCCATGTCATGTTGGACTCAGTTATCTTCGCAGATTGAACGTTCTAGACTTAACATCAATCAAAATGCAAACCACACAATTACTAAGAAAGGATTTCATCTTGCCGACTAATCGATTGAACGTGTTTGAGTTCTTTGAAGTATTGCGATTATATTCAGGATTTATTCGCCCACGCAAGGCCTAAATGAAAAGCTTGTTTATGAATGAGCAAAAGTGATTTCTTCATTCCGTGAAAATGCATCGCTGAGATGACAGTTTCGAGCTACCAAGGTTCGAAATGCTATATCATGCTCTGAAAACTCATTACGACACTTAACTATCTCAGAAAGACTTCATACTGGAGGTTTGTTTTGGCCTCATTTGAATGCATGTAGCATAAAGAATGCGAACTTGCTAATTATGCAGCAATCAGAAGTGTCGATAATGATATGGCATCTGTAGTTACATATTTCGTTCCTGTGTGACATTCCCTCGCCGCCCGACTCAATATGACCCGGGATTCGGTCATGCAGCACCGCGCCACGTCCGGTGTGAATAGACCTCAAGAATTACTGGTATTTGTAATTTTATCATCTATTTGGAGTAGTCATCTCATTCACCGGTTTACCGGAATAATTTAAGAAAAGATACTGGTTAACAGCACAATGAAACATCTTTCGTGGCTTAACTCTCGAATCTGACCATTTTCTTAGGTATATTATTTGGCGTACAAAATTAGGATTTGCATCTACACCTATAAGAGTTTTTTATATTATCATATCTTTATGTGATTTTCAAAATATAAAATCTTTTTCCATTCTCATCCAAAATGAATGATTTTCATTTATAATGCACAGTGAGTTCCGAAAAAACAAATAATTGCTGTTAGAACAATAGAACTAACGTAAATTTTCCAAGATTTAAAATTTAGGTCATCATAAATAATTTACAAGTTATATTTCAGCCTCAAGTTCGAACACTTTAATCTATGGATGTATTGGTGGATTATTCGCTGCAGTCATCATTATTTTAGTTTTAATCGTGATATTGTGTAGGAGACAGAAAAATTCAAAGCGTAAATGGTAAGTATCTTTGCACGCTAGCATGAAATCATCGCAGCTTTCTTGAAATGAGATTTAGAAATGTTGCTTAAATTGAGGAGCTAGTGTCACTTATTCTATTTTCGAGAAATTTAAAAGTAAATTCGAGTTTATAAATGAAATCGGTACTAGCAACAGTCGAGTTCCATTGACTATGAGAATTGTCTGCTGCGGTTGACTGCGAGTATTGTCTGCTTCCATTGACTGTGAGGATTGTCTGCTTCGATTGACTGTGAGGATTGTCTGCTTCCATTGACTGTGAGGATTGTCTGCTTTGATTGAGTGTGAGGATTGTCTGCTTCGATTGACTGTGAAGATTGTCTGCTTCGATTGACTGTGAGGATTGTCTGCTTTGATTGACTGTGAGGATTGACTGTGAAGATTGTCTGCTTCGATTGACTGTGAAGATTGTCTTCTGCTACTGAGTGTGAGGATTGTCTGCTTTGATTGAGTGTGAGAATTGTCTGCATCAATTGACTGTGAGGATTGTCTACTTCGATTGAGTGTGAGGATTGTCTTCTGCTACTGAGTGTGAGGATTGTCTACTTTAATTGACTGTGAGGATTGTCTGCTTCGATTGACTGTGAGGATTGTCTTCTGCTACTGAGTGTGAGGATTGTCTTCTGCTACTGAGTGTGAGGATTGTCTACTTTAATTGACTGTGAGGATTGTCTGCTTCGATTGACTGTGAAGATTGTCTGCTTCGATTGACTGTGAAGATTGTCTTCTGCTACTGAGTGTGAGGATTGTCTGCTTTGATTGAGTGTGAGAATTGTCTGCATCAATTGACTGTGAAGATTGTCTGCTTCCATTGACTGTGAGGATTGTCTGCTTCGATTGACTGTGAGGATTTTCTACTTCGATTGAGTGTGAGGATTGTCTTCTGCTATTGAGTGTGAGGATTGTCTATTTTATAAACTTCAATGATTATTCATCTGATTCTTATTTTATCAACATTTCAGCACTGGAACGATCGAATTGTCAATGAAATATACGACGCTTGCTGAGAAAATGGTGAGTATTTCCTTCATGAATTTAAGGTCTCAGAGTCGGACTGCGGTGTTCTATTATGTGATGATACTCCGGACCGACTTCGTAGGAAAGCAGCTGAAATTAATCGGTCAGATAATATATTCAATCACATGAATTTAACTCTTTCGAAGGAAAGGTCAATTATGACCAATGGCCAAAGAATCTTTTCATAATTACGAAATAGTGATAGCGCAATGATCACGAAAGTTTGGTGACGAACAAAATTAAAGCTAGCTGCCACATTTGAATTTTGATTGGTACTCTAATTCATCATCGGGCAAACTTGATTTCAACATTCTGCTCTCAGTAAGCACTTGTATCATTCTTTGTCATTAGGAAACATTGTTTGAACAGGGATACGGTGGATTTGACATTGTCAATCACACGCAAAGTGATGGTGAACTTCATGAAATAACCGCCGTATGATTGGACTTCTGTTTTAACCTCTACTCGACCCGTATCGACCTATGGTGAATATGTCATTTAAATTCGGATATTCCGTCTCACATTTCTATACCACTATGAAAAAACTGTCTACAATTAGACAGGAGAAGCTGCAGTAGTGCCGAGATAGATGCGTAATTCAGTGTAGTAATTTCGTTTATCTTATCAGGGAGGAAATGACTTGATAAGACATTTGTTATCAGTTGTCTGAATTTCATTGTTATTCACAGTTCCTTTGAATCCGAATAGTCTGAAACAGCGTCCTTCCTGTTCATTTAAGAATGATATTTTATCTCCGTCATTTCATGAGTACTTTCACCTATGATTGCGGCTTTCTATTTATAAATTCAGACATATTCATACAGACATGAGAAAGTGGTTTCATTTGTATTTAATTTAGAATATCTCTTCGAATATCAGCAAGAAGTAGATCAATAATTATACAAACGATCCCAAGCGATTACAGAAGAGTGAACGCTGGCGGCTGCGCAATCGACACCATAATGACCCCATTTACGCGCATCAGATGCAAGTTGTTGGATGTATTCACAAAATCAATTTATTAACCAACATTTTGTTCATCGTCTATTGAACATTCTGAAAAGTACATATAAAAATTAACGACTGCATTTTTTAAGATGAGAATTTGCGTTATCCATTAATGAAAGCCGCAAGCTCTTACGTATATACAGCTGAAGGCAAGAAGAGTCAGACATAACATGCATGAATAGATTACGAAATCATCGATCGACATGGCCGGTGCAATGGCCTTGTGGTAGAGTGCTCGCTCTGCGTCCGGGACACCTGGGATCAAATCTTGGTCGGGTCAAACCTAAGACTTTAAAATAGGATCACTCCCCATTCTTGCTTGCCACTCACACAAAAAGAAAGAGCGTGATATAAATGGAAGTCAGTCATATGAAAGATTGGCGTATCGACGAATGTGCTTCCGAGTATACACAAAGAACATTTATTTATTTGTTTTATTAAAACTAGGGTGAAAGTTAGTTTCAGCCTAATTTTTTAGTTTCAGTCTCAGATAATGCTACGATCCAATGCCGGGTAAATATTTGTCCATCAATCCTCTTTTTTGCAAATTTTTGTAATTTGATTAATGTCAAAAATTGATTATTTAGGACCAATTATTTCTTCTATCCTCCATCAGCTACTGATCGTCACTTGATAATTGAAGAATAAAAACAATTTGATCCCTTTTACAAAAAGAATTACTAAAAGCTTTCGCATTGTCAAGCTAGACTTGACGGCTTGGAAGTTACAATGCAATCAAATCACACTAACTTTGAAACACACTCCATTGAAACATAGAAATCGTGTACTAAGCTCTAAAAGTGAATGAATACAGGAAGATATGCACGAAGCCGAGGTTGATAATTAATGAGATTGAATTTCCTTCTTAATATGAGCACACAAATCAGTCTTGAATAGTTTGAAAGGTCATCAAAGTTTATGGAGGGTCCATTTTTCATGTTCTTTTTAGAATGTTAAACGTCATAACCTAATTGCATTAATTCAGTGAGGGTGGTCATCGGTCGGTAACAGCTGATGAATATGAGTCAAAAATGACTCTGAGCGTTTCTCCGCTGTTTATTGGGAATAAATAACCGAATAAATGCCCTGTTGATGTTATGCTCCCGTTCCATGCACTTGACAAAGATTCTATCGAAACGTCTAGCAATTTTAATTTTTAAATAAGCGGTCGAGAAACGCTAAAAGTAATTTTTGATTCATAATCCATATAGACTCTCATAGCACTAGTTGACCTACCGCGAGCCTTCGATAATGTTGACCTTCGTAGGGTTCACTGCTGTACTCTAGTGATTTGGGAGGACATGAGTCTCATTACGTGATTTCCTGCGCTAGCCACCCTTTGCTGTCTCCCAGATAAAAAAGAAGGAAATAAAAAGAAATCTACATTCCTCATGCTCTCCTATTTTTCCCATTTTCTTCACCAAACTCGATCTCAACTTTGAATGCTGGTTCAGAAAATATTTTCGTTGTTTCTACATCTTCGTTCCTTATTCAGCATTCTCATATAGGCTGTACAAATGACGAAATTTATCAATATTGATGCCATAAATTTTGAAATTTCGGAAAATTGCCGAGATAATTTGTCGAATATGTTATTTTGTTGAATCATCTATTTCTCTCTACAGGAAATCGATATTGTTCGAAAGAGCAAATCACTTCAAAAGCGGAACAGTTTGGAATCTGTGCATCAAAATCTGCCTCGAAAGTCAAATGAGGATGAACCCCAACAAATGAAACCCAATGGTAAAGATAATGAGAGAAAGTCACAGATATCCATTGTCTCAGTTGCTGATTTAACGGCAAATCAAGCTGCCATTGTCGAATCATCGGATCTTGAGAAAGACTTAGTTGGAAAAATGGAAAAGAAAAAAGGAAAGAGCACGAAGAAGGCGATGAAGACGAATATTCCCATCGAAAGTCAACAAACTCATGCTGATATAGCAACAAAAAAGAAAAATACCAAGAAAAACAAGAAGAAAAGAAAAGAGCAGAAAATTGATGCACCAGAAAATGACTTAAACGCTGAAATCGGACGGAGGGAGGAATTAGTTTACGCTGACTTGGATTTCTCTGACGTTATGATCCCTCAATCGTCACGTGATCTTGAGGTAAAACTGTCCAATCAGCAGGAGATGAGAAACAACGATAACAAGGAGTCTCCAATAAGATCAATTGTTGGCAATGCGGAAATCGAACGGAGGGAGGAATTAGTTTACGCTGACTTAGATTTCTCTGACGTCATGATCCCTCAATCGTCACGTGATCTTGAGGCAAAACTGTCCAATCAGCAGGAGATGAGAAGCAACGATGACAAGGAGTCTCCAATGAGATCCATTGTTGGCAATGCGGAAGTCGAACGGAGGGAGGAATTAGTTTACGCTGACTTAGATTTCTGTGACGTCATGATCCCTCAATCGTCACGTGATCTTGAGGCAAAACTGTCCAATCGGCAGGAGATGAGAAACAACGATAATAAGGAGTCTCCAATAACAGCAGATGTTGGAAATGCGGAAGTCAAAAGGAGGGAGGAATTAGTTTACGCTGACTTAGATTTCTGTGACGTCATGATCCCTCAATCGTCACGTGATCTTGAGGCAAAACTGTCCAACCAGCAGGAGATGACACGAACAGATGTCGTCAGTTCTGAATACGTCTCTACTCAGTCCGGAGGTAATACAGACAGTGACATCATTTACAGCGAAATTTACAACGTCTCAACAAATCCGAGATAACGGTGAGAAAAATATGTCTCTAGTAAGAATGCAGAATTGGGAATTTATCACTTCAAGATCATTAATTGCTAGCCATTAAAAAGTGCGATTTACCTTTAATACTGTCGATTATTTTGGTAAACTTCCCGGCAATAATTTAATGACTTTAGCAGACGGAAAATTACTGCACGTCTTGGCGGCTTGGAACCACATACTTTGGGCATTCTAGGCCAACGCTCTACCAACTGAGCTATCGACGAGCGACTGAATGACATAAGTCCTGAATTGAAGAATCTGCGCGATCCAATCAGATGGTTTCATCTCCCAAGACAACATGGCATTAACTGTCAAGCCACACTACTAATGCCATGATATCAGTAATTTAAAGCCAGCATTATACTTAAAAGAAATTTAGAAGTAATTGTTATTGTGACATTAACTCGCAATTGATGAAATACTCTTGTAATGATGAATTCGTAGTCTATAAGTACACTATGTGACGTTGTGATGAATTTTATGTTGTAAAACTGCTCGCAAGTATATTACAAGGCACAATGAACACAAAAGAGCGTTTAATGATAAATAGTACTTTTTGTACGACCATGCTGCATTAGAAATAAGTATGATAGCGACATGCGGGATAGCGGGAGTTTTCAGGTCGGTTTCGTTATTAATCTCAATGACACATGAGACACATTTTTCTGAATCAAAAGCAATCATTCAGCTTCAGCCACTGCTGAGCTTTGATCTATTGAAAGAGTTTTGATCTTAAACTTCAATAATTCAATCATTAAGAGAAGTAATTAATTTCTCCTCATATCTCTTTTTCTTAATATCTTCAGCAAGACTGATCATGAATTCAAAATTCACATTGGTATATTCACCAGTTTTCAAAAAGTATTGTAGCATAAAAGGTAAAGTGCATAAGTATCCAGTTCATAGATATCCAACATTTGAACGCAAAGCTAATGTTAACAAAGACACAGGCATCATTCGCTATGGATTTTCAGACGCGAAAAGAGCTGTTAAAACTTCATCATCAGAATGGTGAGAATGTGACTTCTTGTATTCGAACTGATAACCGCTTGCATAATCTTAAGAAATGTTGATTTTCTTACAATGCCATCAAAAAGTTGATAACGGAAGACCTTCAGTCCTTCAGAATTGCATTGAAGATGTGGATCTGACTCTTCGACATCATCAAACTAACAGACCTCTTGGTGCAACATCGATTCGTCGCATCTGTGATAAAATTGAATTATCACAATCGAGTGTATGAAGAATCTTACGTCATCATCTTCGTTTACACCCCTACAAGCTTCAACTTTTTCAAGCAATTTCTGAGACAGATAAGACATCCAGACTTGAATTCTCAGACCACATAAGATCTCTGTCATCGACTCAACTAGGAAATTTTCTGTGGACCGACGAAGCAATATTCCGACTCGATGGTGTCGTAAATAGACACAATTGCATAGTGTGGGGAACAGAGAGGCCACACCCAGTTTCAGAGAGTCTCCATGCCAATCAAGTCAGTGTCTGGATAAAGCTGCCCCTTATTTCTTTGAAGGGACAGTCACAGGTGACAGCTACCTTAAAATGCTCCATACTCATGTCATTCCACAACTTCAGTCTTCGGGCAAGATGAATGATATAACCTTCCAGCAAGATGGGGCGCCACCTCATTTCGCCAAGAAAGTTTCTGAATTCCTAAAGGAAGTGTTTGGTGACCGTGTAATTGCACGTGGATTTCCTACCAGGTGGCCAACCAGGTCTCCGGATCTTTCCCCATTAGATTTTTACTTGTGGGGTACAGTGTAAAACAGGGTATACCATCATGGAATGCCAGGCTCCATGGAAGAGTTGAAAAGCCGCATTACGAACGAAGTTGCCTTGTTGAATCATTCAGAACTGATAAATGCTATCTCAGACGTTCTTTACCGAGCGGAATTGCTGGTTGAGGTAAATGGTGATGTTTTTGAGTATTCAAAATGAATCTTTGTTTTCTTAATATGATCTTATTTGAAATCGCTTGTTATTATCTAAAAAAATTTGGAAGAGAAAAACATAGTGGGAATAAACAAAAATTGAATTAATACATTAATACAAAATAATAATTAGTGTGCTAATGAACAAGAACTGAATTAATAAATTCAGTTAAAAAAATAATTAGTGTGCTAATGTAACAAATAGATTATCAAATCCCATTCCCTTGACAACTTAAAGAAGAAAAAATTAGGATCTTAAATAATGATGAGATAATAAATAATCTTAAATAATCACTGAGATATCGCCGTTTACTTTTTGCACCGACTTTTGAATCACCCTGTATACCTATCAGAATTAGAAGTCTCCACATTATTTCAGGAAAGCATAGCATCATGCTTAGGAAAAGAATTTGTTATTAATCTTATATTATCAGTCTGTATCTATTAGTCTTTTATCCGGGCCAATTTGAAATTGATTCTCACGATTGGAATATCTACTGACAAGGAAATGTGAACATCTATCTACTGTAAAATTTACAACCTGTTAGTGATGAAACTATAAAATTTGAAATTTATCGTCATACTTAGAAAAACAATTTCGTAATCATAGATTATCTGTCAAATATTGCAATTCAAACCTTGCCGTCCAGTTTCACAAGACAAGGATGACACCATGCCGACCATGCACCATGTATGATATAAGCTTCTTAAATCTGCTGAATATGTATCAACAGAAGGCAGTCATAGACGCAAAATTGTCTCAAATTTGGATCAGCGTATTTTGCGGTTGACAAAATTGTCACATCTGCCTCGACAACAACTTTTAAGTTTTAATGCATGTTTAAAGATTTAATTTAAAATTCAAAGTTTTCAAACATGCATAGGATTGCAACTCATGAAACGATGAAATTCTCTAAAGAATAGTTGACAATCCTTGCTACAGAGAAGTAAATAATTTCAAACACTAATGCTTTGTTTTTCAGGGAGAAAACCGTCGATTTGAGAATTTCAATATCAGAAAGTGCATTGATTTGATGAATAGACGGCATTTCGCATTCATTTTCATCTCAATATTTGAGTGAATATATATCAGACAACATTTACTATTTTATGGATTGCATGCAAGAAATGTCAGGATGATCCGGCCGGATAGGACTCGATGTTCCTGAATAAGACGATATTCTGAGATCCACCAGATGCCTTGTTCGCACGATTTAACATTTTGGTCGGATCCTGTCCCGTTTTTTATTATTTTGTTGTGAACCAGTGTAAGGCAGAGGTCTGGAATCCGGATTTTTAAATACTGATTACAGGTTGATGATCATCGAAGAGAATCTTTTCTACGGAGTCCCAGCATTCAACATCATCTTGTTACTTCTGTTTGATGATGTGATTTCTATAGTTCTCAGTTAATGCCTTTATTTCTGTAATTCTTTCATTATGATCATGCAATGCTTAAAATGTTGACTTCCGCCTATTCAGCGATCCTATAACTGAATTTAAAGCATCAAGATTCTCTGGTTTACAAATGACAACTATATACTGATAGCGGCAATAATAATAATAATCGTATCCGGGTTTTGGAAGTTTCTGGGAACAAGGCAGACTGAAAATGTGAGACTAATATCTACACTGTTTAGAAATCCTGTCACGTTCATTTTGAAGGTTGAAATTTCTTGATAAAATCTCCTGATCTTTATTACATCCGGCCGGATGATGTCGAACACGCATGATAATTTTATATTCAACTGTTTCATATTTGCGTATATTGTGAAGTGAAAACAGCTTTGACACAATTTGCATTCGGATTTGACCTCCATATATATCTTCTATCATTTATAGGTGGTGAGCTTTAATAATCTATGTACCGTGCGGTCCAGTGCCCTAAATACGGTCACGAGATGTGTGTGAACTACTTTCCAGTTTCCAATTTTCACCTCCAACTTCCAACTTTGTCCAACTTGTGAAATATTTATTCTTACTGACATTACCAGGTCTTTCTGAACTGTATCACTAATCAATTGATTCTTCAAAAAGATTCACGAACTTGCATTGTTATAAGTTTGATTCTTAAATTTCACGATCTTGTATATTTTCCTAATTTTTCTATTTTTAGACATATATTTTGATGATTTTGTTCATTCTGAGTCGCAATTGTGACTGCATTTATATTTGATTGATTATGACAATGTTGTATTTGATTTAAAATAAAACGTATTTGAATCCATGCATAGTTTTACATTTGACCTGTTCATTCCCTTCACCTAGCGCCTGCGACCCGAAAGGCCTTTAGAATAAATCGACACTTGAAAAGAGAAAATTGGATACAGCATTTTAAATATCAATACGTAAAACAGTTAATTGGTAGTCTCTATAAAAATAGACTTCAAACGTTGTATAGAATGAAATAACAACTAAGTAAACCTTTCATATCATGCTCTCTTAAATTGGAGCTTTCTTCCATGTGGCAGATTTAAATTGATCCAAATTTCACTCATTTTTGTGGAGTATAAAGTGAGAATACAGAGTGCATCGATAGTAGTAAGAAAACGGCGAACACCAGATAGCGCAAGATGGCTGACATCCCCCCCCTCTGGAACGGCAGAGTGTCGTGGTCGGCCGCCGTGGTGCTTCGGGTCTGAGTCCCCCCCCCTGGAACGGCAGAGGTTGTAGTCTGTCGTGGTGTGCCGACCAGGTGGGTTCACAAACTGTTCGCTGACGTCCCCCCCCTCTGGAACGATAGAGTGTCGTGGTGGACTTGGGCGACCGCCAGGATTAGTCTTGAGGCTATAGTGTGTGATGTTTTTCGTGCAATCTGCTGAATGTTGGGTTGTAAAATGGGTTGTTTCGAGTGGAAGGAGTGGTCGGATGAGAAAACGGAGGTCGGATTCGTATTCAGCGTGAAATTCTGCATCGGTATGGTGAGTTTCAAGGCAATCGGTGAGAAAAAATTTTCAACATTTTTCGAAAAAACGACAGAGTTAGAATTTGGGACGTTTTGGTGTGTAGCGTCAAAACGAAGCATCTGATGAGAAAACGGAGGTCAGATTCGGATTCAGCGTGAAATTCTGCATCGCTATGGTGAGTTTCAAGTCAATCGGAGAGAAAAAATTTTCGGCTGACGTCCCCCCCCCCTCTGGACAGCTTGCTTCGATTTTGGCTTCCAGTGGACGGATTTTGTCGTGCGATAGCTCGTTTGAAAGCTAAGAGTGAGAAAAATTCAGTGAAAGAATCGGCTTGTTCCTATCTGTCTTCGTTCAAAAGTTAGAGCGGTTACAAGATTTTAGGTCGGAGCTCGCTCACCTGAAAAAATCCTAAGTCTCAGAGTGACTTTGTATGGGTAAAATTTTGAAAATTTTCCAAAGTGTGGAATTTCGACCTGGGACCGTCACCAAAACATTTTTCATCAAATTTCACTGACCTCCCCCCCCTCTGGACAGCTAGCTTCGATCTTGGCTTCTAGTGGACGGATTTTGTCGTGCAATAGCTCGTTTGAAAGCTAAGAGTGAGACAAATTCAGTGAAAGAAACGGCTTGTTCATATCTGTCTTCATTCAAAAGTTAGAGCGGTTACAAGATTTTAGGTCGGAGCTCGCTCACCTGAAAAAATCCTAAGTCTCAGAGTGACTTTGTATGGGTAAAATTTTGAAAATTTTCCAAAGTGTGGAATTTCGACCTGGGACCGCCACCAAAACATTTTTCATCAAATTTCACTGACGTCCCCCCCCCTCTGGACAGCTTGCTTCGATTTTGGCTTCCAGTGGACGGATTTTGTCGTGCGATAGCTCGTTTGAAAGCTAAGAGTGAGACAAATTCAGTGAAAGAAACTGCTTGTTCCTATCTGTCTTCGTTTAGATGTGAGACGCCATTTAAGATTTTGTCCAATGAGGATCATCATCCAATGAGAATCAAGCATTTCTTTATAAATAGCGAGCTTTCCACAGTGAGAATCATTCCATCGTTGAATCACACGAGTGACGGACGCACATTTTCTCTCTCTCTCTAGTTCCCTGTTCTATTATCCATCTAAAATGGTAAGTCGCTACTTCCCTCCCTCTCCTCCCTTGAACGTAAACTTAATACAATCTTTTTTCATTTTCAGGCATCTACTCCATCTGCTGCACTAGTAGGACAAAATGGCGGTCAAACGTTACAAGGTTCGCTACGGTCAGATCATCTACAACTGAGGCCAGTGGAAGAAACATCCAAGGTACATAATCCTACACCGCTACAGCGTAAATTTAAACAAGCCTTGCGTTATGATGATCATAGCGTAGTACTCCAAACGGGAATGCTCCCTTCCACGGATGTCAAGATAATGCACAATCAGTATGGGGACTACATACTGATCCCCGTGAGTCCGTACATTCGCCACCAACTTGATATTATTGAGGAGTACGTGACATTAAATATGGACATTCCTACTCCTCTTGCTCAAGAGTGGAAGGCGAGAGATGACAAGGATACTCCCTATAGAAAGATTTGGGATGGTAATCACATTTGCCTACCGGTATCACATTGGTGTACTTACTATAAGAAGGATGGAGATCATTCAATACCCATCAGATGTGATGAGCTCGGAGAAGGTACTTGGGATATCCTTTTCAAAGTGAATGGGCTATATCATGGTCGACACAAGGATAATAAAATAGCCTCTCTGTCCATGCATATGGAATCCATCCTATATATTCCGAAACCACCCAACGTGGACGACATAATTGATCAAATCCTTAACAGCAGTGGTACGAAGCGCAAGTCGGAGAAGAATGCTACATCAAAACGCAAATCAAAGAAGGAGAATTGCTAGTCCTTTCCTAACTCTACCCTATGACAATTCGCTTATGTGCTTTGAGTGTCGTAGACGTGGTCTTATTAGATACATTTTACTTCTTCGTTGCCATCATATCATTTGTGTATTTTGTCGTGAAAGCATCGATGTAATTCTTCATTTTGTAATATGTTATAGAACGTTTCCTTAGATGTGTTAATTTCCGTTTTAGGCTTCTATCATCATTTTTATGGATTGTGAGGGTGAACCTGTACAGGAGCTCAGTGCTATTGCTATGAACAATTGGACATATCAGATTGTTAGTGTCTATCATCAACATGCCAACTGCGATCCCAATGTTGATCAATGGGCGAGAAAACACATTCATGGACTTAATCTGAAATATTTGCAAGACTATGGCTTTTCTTGTTAAAGTGCTCTTCTTATTGACTTTAAACGATGGTTAGCTGCTTTCAATTTTATACGCATCTTTTGTAATAATCCTGGTAAGGAGAGGAAAGTATTTCCCAATCTAATCATTGATGATATTTTGCTCCCACCTTGGGATAGTAGAGTGAATCAACATTATCATGAAGTCACGAAACGTTTTAAGGATTTGTGTGTTCCTATTTTGTCTGTTCGTTGTAGTAGCTACGTTCATAACCAATGCTTCTTTCCTCCTTACCTCAACACTGCCAAAGTCCTGTATGGTTATCATTGCTCGCTGTATGATAGTTATCAGCTGTATCTATTTTATCTCTTTCAAACCATTGATTTATAATGCATGCTTGTTACCGTTATTCAATAAATGTTACTATGAGAAGAGTTGTTGTTTTCATGCAATGGATGGGTTAGATAAAGGGCGATCATGTCTTTCTCAAACGACTGCGGAACATTACGTTTTCATAGGCAAAGTTTAAAAGGAGCTGTTCAAGATTATGTGATAAAATTTCATAAAGATGAGACCGACATCGAAGCAGTGGTCGATGATGCTAGCACTCTATTTCTAGAATTAATGAATACATTCTCTGATAGCATTATCATGGCGCGATTAGTTGCGAAAATTAAGTTTAGTCATTTTGGAAAGCAAGAGGTGGAAAGTCGCTCTTTCCATTTTGCTTCTTACTCAATGGAAGTGGTAGATCACCCCCAAGAATTTTTTAAAAGACATATGATAAAAATTGCTGAACGTCTTAACGCATTTAACCATCATGGTAGCAGTCTAGTGATTGAAGCGATTTCAGATATTCACATTCAACTTTCCATAAAGAAAAATTGAAAATGCAGTGGTACTTGATTGTAGCACAACTGGTTTTCGAGCTATGTCTGCTCACTCTCGAAGTATATTCCTTCTGTACATGCGTCTATTATTTAGAAAAGGCTAGCAAATTCATATCTTCAAAAAGACTTGCTATAGACATCAGTAACGGTGAAACTATGTGTTGCGATGTATGTAAGCGAAAGGATGGAAATGAAAAGCACATCTTCAAGAGATGTAAGCATGCTTTTTGTCAACGCTGTTTCATACGTAATTGCATTCAACTTTGCCAATGTAACCACTGTGATATTGCTCATTTCGAGTGTCACTTATGTCGCAATAGTTAGTACCTATGCAAATGTGGTAAAGATAGGTTTTAGCAAAGACTAATACGGAAAATGGCGAAACGTAAAATGACGAAACGTAAAAGTCAAAAGTTTTCTTCAGCCATTCAAGCTCTCCGACGAATGAAAGCAAATCAGCGATACAATGCTATACGACATGCTAACGATAAATTCATTTGTGAAATTATTTCTCATGTGAGGAAGTTGAGGACGAAGAAATTAGCGCCAAAACAACGAAAGTTACTTAAGCGATATGCTACGAAATTGCGTTTCATCTCCAATCCTAAAGTCACCCTTCAAAGAAAGAGGAAAACTCTAAACACAAAAGGGCGGTTTCCTTTCAGCAATACTTCCAATGATAGCTCCTGCCGTGGGCAACCTATTGGGTAATATCTTTGGCTCTAAGCGTTAATTATGCAAATGTTGAATCTCAAAGTAATAAAATGGATTTCAGACTTCAATGTGATAAAGTTCTGACTGTATCAGGTCCATCTCATGCAGGTAAAACTGTTTTCACGCTGAATTTATTGGATAAAAGAAGGGAGTTGTTTAAGGAACCTATCAATCGAGTGATTTGGTGTTATGGTATTTATCAACCGTCGCTGTTTCAGGAATTGCAAAGTCGCAACTTTATTCGACATGAAGGAATTATTCCAGTGGATAAACTTCAGTCTAATGATGTTGTTGTATTGGATGATTTATTAAAAGAAAGTAAGAATTCAAAAGATGTTACAGATATGTTCACTCGCGCAGCACACCATAAAAGGTGCTTTATCATCTATATCACACAAAATTTGTTTCCTGGTGGAAAAGAAGCTCGTACACGAAACCTGAATACACACTATTATGCTATTTTCAAGAATCCGCGAGATAAAAGTCAATTTGAAATTTTAGCGCGACAAGTTGCACCCAGAGGATCAAAAGCCTTAATTGAAATTTTTCAAGCAGCTACTGAAAAACCATACGGTTACTTATTCATTGACTTTACGCAAGAGTGTCCGGAAGAATTTAGATTTCGAAGTGATATTTTGAAAACTCCCATGATTATCTACAAACTATGAGTTCGTATTCTCGCATGATTGTTATTCCTCAGGATGAATATGTACAATTGACTGCCATGCAGCAAGTAAAGCAACCTCTTGCAAATCAAATGTATAGGAAAGAAATAGATTATCAGCAAAATGTTCACATCAAAGATCCACATCGTGCTGTATTATTACAATCGGAAACTGTTGAGCAATTGAAAAACTTGAAGAATAAGATGCGTGACTCTGTATCGACTGCTACACCTTTAGCATCTCGCGCACATGCCATATCTCTTTTCAACAGTATTGAACCCCATCTCAATGTAAATGATAGAGGAGAAATCATTACAGATGAAAATAAAGTGATTGATGCTTCACGTTATGAAGACTTGATTCAGTATGCGACACGTAGAAAGCGCCGTCAGGGCTATGTTCCACCTGGTTGGTCATACTTTCTTAAACTATTGAAAAAGCATAATGTACCAAAATTTGCTTTAAATAATGAGACATTGAAAGAACTTGATTCAACAGTGGCTACTACTCCAATGCCTCAGGCGATGAAAATGCCAACAAATTGGTTTAAGACGTCACCTGCTACATCTCCCACACTCACTAAGCAAACAAGAGGAAGAACTCGACGTAGATCTACATCGCCACTAAAACTGGTAAAAGGAAAACGTAAAACAGCTCCTCCTAGGAAATACATGTTCTCAGACTATTAATATGAAGCAGATGTGTTGCTTGCCATGTAATGAGCCGCCAGAGGTGAATGTCGTTGTCACTTGCACTTGCTGTGCCAGCTCTCATAATGAAACCCCTAAGCAATGTGAACACGATCGCAAAACCGCTAAAGCTAAATGCTGCAGTTGTTGTAAATGTAGAAAGGTAAGAAAACAAAAAGATGAGAAGGAGGAAAAAGAGTCAGCCGTCATCGACTGAACGTTTGAAGTCAATCTATTATGATGTAAAACATCCGGCAGGATTTGCATCTATCAAGAAATTATCAAAAGCGAGTGGTCTTCCACAATCACAAGTGAAACGATGGTTAAAGGGTCAGGCTACCTATACACTCCACAAACAAGCGAAAAAGAAGTACCGCACCCGCCATTATATTGTTCATGACATCGATGAACAGTGGCAAGCAGATTTGTGTGATGTTGCCTCCATTTCAAAACATAACTCGGGCAATAATTTTATTTTAACCGTCATTGATATTTTCTCGCGTTATGCGTGGGCTCAACCTTTAAAAACTAAAGAAGGGAAAGGAGTAGCAAAAGCATTCCAAACAATTTTTCGAGAAGGTCGCATTCCAAAAAGAATTCAGAGTGATCAAGGAAAAGAGTTTGAAAATCAGCATGTGACAAGATTATTTGAGAGGCATGACATTGAGTTGTTTGGTGTAAAGGGCGCTTATAAGGCTGCACTCGTTGAACGTTTTAATTAAAAAATCGCTTGTGGCGACATTTTACTGCCAACTTGACACAAAATTGGACAAAGGTTCTACAAGATACACTCCATGCCTACAATCACTCTATCCATCGTTCTATTGGACTCAGACCAGTAGATGTAAATGCTGACAATGTAGATAAAGTGCGCGAATCATTCCAACGTAAACGCACTCATGTGAAAAGTGATGTGAAAATTGGCGATAAAGTTCGTATCTCAAAAGTGAAAAGTGTTTTTGCTAAAGGGTACCTCCCGAATTGGACAGAGGAGGTATTTACAGTATCAAGGATTAATCAAAAAGACTGTCCGACCACCTACAAGTTGAAAGATTACGATAATGAAGAAATTGAGGGTAGCTTTTACCGCGATGAGATTGAGGTAGTCACTGAAAGTGAAACATATTTGGTAGAGAAAATCATTCGATGTAAAAAACGGCAAGGTGAAGAATGGTGTCTTTTTAAATGGACTGGTTATCCTTCAAGTATGAACTCTTGGATGCGTCGTGCCGACATCTTTCATCTAAGTGATCGACAGTGATTCATGCAAAGTTATAACTAACAATGTTTAGGGTTTGAGCTATGAATCCAACTGCCTCATTTTATTCACGACCCTCCTATGTAAGTGGCGGAGGACAAATTTACATCGGTGCTCGCCGCCAACGTGGAGGTAGCATACTTGGTGCACTGAAATCTGTTGTAGCACCTCTCATATCCAATGTCGGTAGATCTTAAAAACGAAATGTTTTAAGTAATGCCGTTGGCTTTGCTGGTGATGTTGCTAGTGATCTTTCCAGAGGTAGAAGTTTTAAGAGCAGTTTGTTGAATCGTGGGAAGGAACGCGGTTTAAAAACATTGAAGCAGACCATTGCTGGTGTTACTCAAGGAAAGAAATCACCTAAACGAATGAAAAAAGGAAGGAGGAAACATCGCGGAGCTGGTAAGGTGCGATCTTCAGTCAAAAGGCATTCACGCAAACGTCGCAGAGGCTCTAATCATTCATCAGGCGCTAAACGACGACGCTGCTATAACTTCTAATCATGGAGTGTAAAACTTCCGGTTTTTGTTTGTTCGATCAACAAGCCATACAGACAGATATTCTTACTTCAAGTATTGTAGATTATCATCCTCGAACAGCTGAGAATGCTGGCCCCATTGAATTTGTTATTCCTGGTGGTAGTGATGACTACATAGATTTGAGTTATGCGATGCTTGATTTGAGGTTTAGAATTCAGCAAGCAGATGGAACTGCTATTGACGATGCACATAAAGTTGGACTGAACAATTTACCATTGACTACATTACTTCGTGATGTTTCTCTAACGATTGGAGAGCAGCAGGTGGAAGGTGGTCAAAGCGATTATCCCTATAAATCATATTTCAATCATGTATCACAGTTTCATCCAGCAGCACAAAAAAGTCATATGGAAGCCATGGGATGGTACAGAGATGAAGCAGGAAAATTTGATGTTGAAACAAACAGTGGCTTTGTAAAGCGATCTGCTATGATTAAAGATAGTAGAGTATGTCAGCTATATGGTCCGCTGAATTTAGACTTCTTTAGACAGTCAAAGTTTTTACTGTGTAATACCAGCATGCGACTCAAGCTGACATTGAATAAGCCTGAATTTGCGCTGAATGCATTTGCTAAAGTTGACAATTTTAGAATTCATGTGGAAGATATTGCACTTTACATTCGTCGAGTAGTACCGAATCCAAGTGTCATTAGAGGGCATGCTGAAGGCCTTAACCGCCAAAATGCCATTTACCCCGTTCAGCATACAAAGCTTCTCACCTTTACAATTCCGAAAGATCAAAAGAGTTTCATGAAAGATGGCCTCTTTCCATCGGAAGCACCGAAGCTCCTCATGGTGGCAATGGTTGAAAATGATGCATTTAATGGTAATATAAAGAAGAATCCTTTCAATTTTAAACACAATCAGTTAAGTGAAATTGCTTTACGTGTAAATGGTGTCAGTCATCCTGGTCCACCCTACAAACCAGATTTTGCTTCGGATCAATTTATGCGCAGTTATGTTGATTTTATGGATGTCTTTGGCTTTTACAATACGGATGACACCAACGGACTGACTATGAAAGAGTTTAAGAGTGGATATACTATTTATGCATTTGATTTGACTGCTGACAGCGATATTAGTGCACCCTATCGTCAAGCGAACGTGCCTCATAATATTCGTTTGGATTTGACGTTCAAAAGAACACTACCTGAGACGATCAATGTATTAATTTATGCAGTCTTCGATTCAAATATTGAAATTACAAAGTATCGTGACGTGATTCTTCAGTATAATCGTTAATGAGTTGGTTGACTGCTGACGATATTAAGACTAAAGTGCAGCGTAATGCAGACGAAGCGACGTTGAAAGCTTTCGATAATGTCTATTCACTCGATACCTTACCACCTGCAGTAAATCACTATCCCATCTTTATTGTGCTAAAGACTCATTCACAGAATTTAGGCGGTGAGCATTGGAAAGCGATCTTTATTGGAGAAGAACGACGTGGTGAACTATTTGACTCTCTTGCTCAACCTCCAAATATACCAACACAGCAGTGGTTGAGAAAACATACGCGTCAATATCAGCGAAATGAACGCATACTACAACATCCACTTTCATCAACGTGTGGTGCTTTTGTACTGTACTTCATCTAAAGACGTTTACATGTATCTCGATTTGCATCTGTTATTCAAAACTTTTCATGTAATCCATCCTCTAATGAAAAAATGATTTGTAAGTTCTATCATGATTTGAAATAAAAACATCATGTTGGAAAAATTGTTTTTTATTTTACAATCCGCTGGGTACGTACATACTCAATGAGATAGTCTAGGATCATATTTGCTTGCATATGAGATTTTAGTCCAGTAATGATCACTTTACTATTATGAAAGATTGCCACATGCACAGGTAACCAACAACTAATGAGAGCTGCAGGAAAAAGTTCGGGTTCACAACACAAACTGTGACTGCTGGTACGAATCTTCAAAAATGATAGACTGTCACTCAATTGAGTAGAGATCACCATATTGTCCACAGTCAGATTCGACATCACACACCTCTCCCTCTTCCATATCCGACGTAGTAGTCTTTGTAGCTCTAAGCGCATTGACTGCGCCGATGAATGAGAAAGGGCGCCGAGAATCTGTACAGTCCCATTTGGGAAGAGTTGAAGATTCCGTGAATTGTTCATCTTCACCACTAACATTTGAGGACGGTCCGGATAATACTTGCTGTTTGGAAGCTGTTGGTGTAATGTTGTGAGATCGATTTTGGTGTAGAGTCTGAAGCGACGGAGAATGTTGACGATGGTGTAGCGATGGCGCTTCATGATGAAAGAATGAGTAAATTGAGCGATGTACCTTCCTTTTATACTTTTCCCAACTACCTTGATGAAATGTGAAGTTAGTATGAAGTTGGGAATGATAGAGTTGAATTCGCCGATTGTTGACGCGCAGCCAGATGCGATTTCCAATACGTGAATGTCTTTTCATATAGAAGTATTTCAAGTCCTTCATGATATGATGTAGAGATTGAAAATGACGATAAGATAAAGCAAACTCTCTTCTCACATTTCCAGTTGAATCTTTGAAATAGACGTTTCGATCATGATCCGTTTCAATACGTTGTAGGGAATCTAATTTCCAACTCATGATGTGTGGTAGTCATGTCTGATTAAGATTTGCATAGTAGGGCGATGAACTCACGACGAATAAATGTCATGATGGAGCGATGTATATATCTTCCATACTTCTCCCAATTGTATTTGCGAAATGAGAAACAGTTTGCGGAATGAGAATGGTAGATTTGAATTTCATTTCTGTAATGTTGAAGCCAAACTTGATCACCCAAGGAGATGAATCTTAATGTTTCAAAATATTCCAAATCTCTCATGATATCATTGAGGTTGACAAATTGTCGCCATGTTAATGTAATTCCTCTTGATGTATGACCATGAGAATTTTTGAAATGTACGTTTCCATCACGATCAACTCTGATATATTGTAGAGAGTCCAAAATCCAAGTCTTCATGATGTTATGCAAAGTTGCAGATTAGCAATATAAAAATGTCGTTTTATCATATTTTGCTTAGCAATGCGGCTACAAAGAGATTTACTAGTAATCGAGCTGCACTCTTTTCTACTCCCATTGATCATGTACAACAGCTAAATGGAAATTGGGAAGTGGGTGTCACTCAACTTGTTTATAGCAACTGTGTCTATACTTTTGATCATGAGGTGATGACTATTAATATGAGGCGTACAGCTGCTTATCAATGTGAAAAGGGGTGCCGAGTATACATTCCACAGTGGCCAAAGAAAGATCTCTTATCATGTAAAAAGTTTATATATGATTTCTTGAATAAAGCGTGTAAACATATTGTCCAATTTACTCCGCACAATGATGATCATAATTATGTACATCATGTAGTTGAGAAAGATTGGATTGTTGGTTTAAGTCCAAGTTTAAGAAATGATTTAGGCTACCTCGCTAGCGCCTTAACAAGCTATGATAATTTTAACGTTAATTACCACATAAGTGGTCATAAACAGTTAATATATCGAGAGGAAGCTTATTATGTAGATCTTATTCCAAGAAATGAGAAGACGTTGGTGAAGAAGATTGTGATTAAGCCAAGAAAGACAAACATGACTCCTGAAACATTATTGAAGAAATTTAATTATCTCCTTCGAGTTGATGGCAAACAAGTGGCAACATTGACTTATATTAAATCATCTAATCATATTGCAATAAGCAAATTAAATGATGATGATCTAGTATTAGTTTGTTCAAAAGATTTTCATCAGTTCTTACGACATCGTTCTGCAGCTGTTCATGGAAAATCTGATATGCAACATTTACCATGTGAAAGGTCAAATCAATTTGATACAGAATGGACCGTATCTTTATACAGAAAGTGTGTAGAGCCTTTAGGTGGTATCTTACATGAAACAAGAGTGTTGATGCCTCGCATTATTACTTCGGTTAAATTGGTTGTAGATTATTTAAATGAAGTGATTAATGACCAACATATTTCATTTTCTGAAAAAGAAGGTACTTTGTCTCTCACTATAAGTGGAAAAGGTATTGAACTAATTATGGATAAAACTCTAATGGACATTTTGGGTTTTGATCAAAATATCTTTAAAAGTGGGTACTGTAACCAAAGCTAGCGCAGACATGTCGCTATCGCGTCGTATTAACTATTTTCAGATATATTCCAATATTGGTGAAGATGTACGTGTGGGAGATGTTGAAGCTCCATTGCTAGCAATGATACCATACCAGCCAAAGAGCTGCAGTATTTTATCTGAGCATACTTTCAAGAAAGTGCATTATACAAAGCTGAAATCAAACTACATCCCACAAATTGATATTGCCATTTATGACGATGCTGGTGCGTTGATTCCTTTTCATAAAGATGCTGTGACAAGTATCACACTCCATTTCCGAATGAAGAGTTAATGCAAACGTATGCTAATATATTTTTCCAATGTGAATAATATGGAAAGTGAAAATAAGGACTCGTTTCTAATCTACTTGCCCAGTAATGCTTCTATGAATAAATTTCCCAAAAATAAACCATCAGACTATCGAGTAGAATTAAATCGGCCACTGCATTTAGAAGGTGAATGGGAGGTTGGCGTTTCTAGTATTTGCTATGATAGCAATATTCAGAATGTGAATGATTTGGAAGAAATGATATTGACTCCTCGCACCCATGATGGAATAACGATGAATAATGCATTTCAGTTCCCATACAATTTAACATCAGATGGAAAGTGGAACTATGAATGGATTCAGATAAAATCAGATTCTTATGAGCCATTTGGGAATGAGAAAATTATTAAGGCATTCAACAGTGGTAATACTTCCATCATGAAGAATAAAAATCAGAAAGCTTATGAGTTTACTATCTATCATTGGAGTGGGAGACAGTTCCTCCGCTTTCATTCTTTTACTAATGGTCTTACGCTGAGGTTGGATAATGAATTCTATCCACATCTTGGTTTTGGTCATGGACTACATCTAACGTCAATTGCTACTGCAAATGTTAAAAAAGTTTATTCAAATCGAATCAACAAATTTCATTATAGATTTAAAATATTTGATGAAGATGTTGTAGAATGCGAAGAACGCATCATTTTGAAAAAGCGTGGTGTTCAACCTTTATCACTTATTGAGTTAGTAAAACGATGGAATGAGACTGTGGGTAAGAAGTATGGAGAAAAAATTATGGCGGACAAAAATAAGTTGGTTATTCAGAAATATAATGACAAACTTACAGTTTATTTCTCTCCAACCTTGCGTCATTTTGTAAGACATTATACACCTATTATTGGAAGCGGTGTGGTGTATGCTTCTCATGAATATCACACTAAAGCTGATTCAGTTAATGATGAATGGTGGGTGGACATCTATGGCGATCGCATCAAGAAAATTTACCAGTCTTATGAAGAATCTAAAGTTGCTATCAATATAATGCCGCGTCTATATCATACAGTTGAAAGCTTCATTCATGTAGTAAATCCTTATATACAACAGAAGTTGAAGCATGTGATGAAAAGTAAATATGATGTAAAGACACACCACATTTCGTTTTCAATTCAAAATCAACGCGTTGTTCTGAAACTGGGTGATGACATTCAATGTCAATTGAGTAAAAATTTGAAAAAACTCTTTGGTTTTTCAATGCTAACAAACAGTGTTTGCTGCTGCGCATACGATTGGTATAGAAACACCAATGACACTTGATAAACATGAACAGCACCTTTACATTCAAAGTGATTTGATTTTACCTATTTCTGTTGGTGAGAAAAAAGAATACATTTTACGCGATTTTCATTCATGATAAAGACGCTTCATATGGAATAGTCGAGAAGATGTTTGAATCTATTTTCTATCATCCAGTCATCAAACAAACTATACCCTCTATTGCTATCAAAATTACCAATGGTTTACAAGAGTGCATCCACGTGAAAGATACTAAATCCCTCATAACGTTAGTGTTTCGGAAAACAAAGTGAAGTCTTTATACAACATTTATTGAAATATGTAC